>JAZKJV010004170.1:0-230484 GCA_037367405.1 Ottelia alismoides | reverse complement strand
TGAACCTAAATTTGCATGCCTTTTGGTGATCAAATAAATGTTTTTATTAGTCGGAAAATTTTGAAAAATTTGTGTATGCTCATGCTATGTGCTTAACGTGATATAAATTTTTCTTCAATTTTTATTGTCATTTGTTATATTTAAAAAATCAAAAACAGTAATTTTTTGCTTGCCCGAAATTGTAAAATTTATAAAAATTTGAAAATTTGCTTAAAAATTCCAAAAAAAAATACTATAGTTGTGTTTTGATGCCTTTTAATTTTTGACCAATTTTTGTATATTAACTCATTAAAATATGAAAAATGAAAATTCATAAAAAAATTAAAGACAATTTTAGAAAAATCCAAAAATTGAGATTTCAGTTTCTGATTGTATACATTGCTTTGTAACATATCTTAAAAATAATTTCCAGGATTATTAGGCAATTTAAATATTTTTAAGTTACAAAATACTCTCGGTTGTCCACTATTTGCTTTGATTTGAACTATTTGATCTTTAGAAAATCACAAAAACATCAGAAAAATTTGAAAAAAATTACCAAAAACATTTTCTTTGGACTTTCTGTATATTTTTTAATATTCTGAAAAATACAAAAGAGTGTTGTGTGTGTATGTTATCATTTGTGCCTTATTCAAAAAAATACAAAAAAATATAAATTCAAAAACACTAAAAAAATCATTCCGAAAAGTGACTATAGAGTTTTTAAATCGTGCTCCTTGCGTTCGACCCTTGTCGCAATACCAGGTAAAAAGAATAGCGAAAGCCGCTTACATTTGCTTTGCTTGATTTATCTTCTTTTGAGTGGTTTAAATATTTTTCTCGTTGACCGAGTCGCGTGATTGAGAACAACGACACAAAACTTTGTGATATTATTTATCCATCTCGACCGCTCGAAATCTGTGACATCAGAATGGCGTCGTTGCCGGGGAGCACGGCTTTGTAGTTATTTTTCTATCTTGTCTCTCTATATCGTAATTGTTTTTTGACCTTCTCTCTTTGATTTTTGTGCGAGGTACTGCTTGGAGGATGACTTGGAGTTTACTTTTTTAGGACCCGCACAGGAGGAAAAGCAGGGAGGAGAAGAAGATTTTTATTATATTTAAAAGAACATTTGACATTGTTATAATAATTTAGGACTTCGGACCTGTGCACTTGAACATTTTCTCGGGGTCTGTTTCGTCAAGTGCCGGTGCACTTGGGGACCTCACCGACGTTTTCTGTGTTTTGATTTTATCGCCATAACGTGCTAGCTGATTCTCGTGGATTTAGCCCCTTGACGTAGGAATTTTGATTGATTGTGACATAAATTTCTAAGGCCCAACACTTAATAGATTATCTGTTCCCATAGAACGTAATTGGAACTTGGGTAAAAATTAAATTGAAAAAGTTAGTTTAATTGGATTTAAGACCACGTGCCATGAGGAGTCACATACAGCGCTGGCAGAACCCGTTGTGGCGGGCACCGAGTGACTCCCAAGATCGGACTCCAGACTCGATTCGGTTAGCAAACTATTGTTCTTCACGACCAATAGAAGCTGCTTGTCTAAGGTCGATTTCCACGTGCATCATATAGCTAGTTTACTTTTAATATTAATTTTATGCACGGATCATATTTCATGTAGAGTGCTGGAGCAAGGTACGCATTTTCTATCTCTGTATGCATCATCGTGTTTGACCGTGCATTGGCTTTTTCGACTTCCTCCCCCTATTTTTGGACTCAAATCAATCAAAAAGGAAATCGAAAAGCTCGTTAGGCATTATTTTCGAAAAAAAATCCAAAAAAAAGAACATAAAAATTAAAAAAATGGGACTTCTAATTGAACTTGACCTCTAAAATTAAATGTAACTAATTCCTCATTGTATTGGGAGAGCAATCCCCTCATTGTTTGCGCTTTTAATTGCTCACGTAAACACTAAGGAGTGGTGCCCAATGTTGGACATGTGAGCCCACGGCGAGCCATTATGCAATAAATGTTATTGCAAATATCATTCCCTGATCTGAAATGAAGAATAAATAATTTGCATAATAGGTCCCTCTGTACAATTAGGGTTATGTACCATGGCTGTCTTAATGATCATACAGCTGTTGATTCAATTATTGAATCATAGAGGCTGGTGCTTGGATGAATATCTAAAGGGTTAGATTGAGGACTCATCAAGCACCGGCAAATGATTGTTAAGATGTGATCTCCAGCCTGAGTAGGAGATGGCAATCCTTTCTCACATAGGCTGATATCTTGACCGACCTCTTGATGCAGGTCCTCTGCATAGGAATAGAGATTCGGAGGTGTCAGATTAGTTAGGTCAAAGAGTTGACTTAACGAGATCGAGATAACCTAAGTCCTATGTTGAATGCTGTCACAGCATAGGCATGCATCCTCTGACCGGAGACAGATGTATTGCTATATGTCTGAGTATGTACATTTGACAGACCAATAGGTTGATGACCTAACCAAGGTCTATACACCGGCGCGTTGGTGTGCATATAAGGGCATATGAGTAATACGATCTCTCAAAGGGATCATACAGGTTCATTACTGAACCGGAAGACATGAGCTCACTCATGAGATATTGGGAAGAATCAAATTCCGTGCACGGTCGTCTCGCTTTGGAAGCTTGACTGAATTTGTAGGTTTGATATATACTTTTGGAAAGTATATGATCAAGACCTAGGTATGATATATGCTTTTGGAAGTATATGATCAATACCAAATCCCAATGATCAAATGAGAAACTTAGTGATCAAACCCTGAAGAAGACAGTGTAAAATAGATCTTGATCTTCGGGTTGACCATGGGTCTTCCAGTATGCAGGATGTACAGGTATTGGGAATACCTGAAGGGTGATGTGATCATAAACGATTGTATATCCATGACGCTTCCATTCCGAGGGAGTGATGAAACAGGTCTGGATTTTAGTGACTCCTTTCAGTAGAGAAGCAATCCGATCTTAGTCCAAGTGTTGGACATTGGTCTGAATGAGATTCAGATCCAATGAGAAGATTGGATTTGCGGTCTTGATTTAATCAAGCATCTGTGGGAGGTCCGTAAGATCTAGATTTGAGATGAGATCTCAACATCCAAGTCACTATACGTGGAATAATACAATCGCCCTGTCCTTATCTCCAAGTATCTGCGGAGAAAGCACATTATTCTTGAAAGGGTTCAAGAATAATTCTTTTGATGAAATATCCAAGCAAGGACTTGATGATTAAATATGATTTAATTATCAAGCTTAAATATGAATATGATTCATATTGTGAAAATGATTATCTAAGATAATTAAATGAGATTTAATTATCAAGGATTAAGAGAATGTGGATAACACTATCCATGATATATGTGTGTTATAAATATGATTTATAATATACATATGTATGAGAGAGAATTTATGTAAATAGCATTTGTTAATTAATAATGTGGATTGGATTCACATTTGTTAATTAATTGGAAATGCAATTTACTAACTAGTTTGGGTTGTGAATATGATTCACACAATATTCAATGGCATGATTGAAATATTCACAAATTAATTTAGAATTATTTTTGTGAATATTTTTTTGTGATTAATTAAGGAATAATTAAATAAATAAAATGGAGCAATAACCACCTTCATAGGTGGCGTCACCCATGAATGGTTCATGGGTGACGCCCCCCCCCCTTTTTAGGAGGGTGGTTAGCTCCATTACATTTATCATATTATCCCTTAGTTAATTAATGTTTAAATTGATGTTGGTGTTTTTAACCAACAACAAATCATGTCCATTGATTTATCATGGACCAAGCATATCCCTTGGATCCATGTGTCCCATGGATTGAGATCCATTGGATCCTAAACTAGTATATAAGGAGGGCTAGGGTAGCCTCTCTAAGGGACATCATTAAGAGTTGTACAAGGTGACAACTCTCTCTCTCTCTCTTTCTCATTCTCGCCATCTCTCTCCTTCTCTCCTCCAAAGGATGGTCGTCCATCTTGTGTTGAGAAAGGAGAGACTCTCGGCTTCGACTCATGGATCTCCATCTTCTTTGGAGTTTCTTACTCTAAAGGAAGACGACGGATTTCGTTTGACGAAATCGGGGGAGCCATCACTTGGATCTTCATCGAGGATTGCGGGAAGGAACGTGACTCATCATCGCGCCCGCAAGTGCGTTCTTCGTGGATCGGACTTAAGATAGGAGGATCTCTACTTTGGGATCTCGCGATCACAACCACGCTTCAAGAGGTATTCCTTGTACTTTGTGGTTTGATGAAACGATCCGAGAAGTGTTCTCGTGATCATGTGGTTTCATCTTTAAAGTTAAAATTTTAATTTCCGCTGCATCTAGCAACTAGTGCGACTAGTTGCTCCGATTGCATACGATGCGATCAACACGCTTCCGTGATGCGCTTAAGGATTCTCAATATCCTTCGAGTGGTATCAGAGCCATAGGTCGAATAAGGTTTGGATATGATCCATAGACCTTAGACGATTTGGTTCTTGAAAGGGTTGCGAAATTTTACTGCATTTTAATTTTTCGAACCTCTGTAAAATTGAATTTTTCGGCTCTGTTTAAAATGTTTAAACACGAAATTTTCAATTGGATTTTGTTCCCCATTAAACAAGGAAACCATAGGACTTGAGTTTACTAAATTTGGACTTTATTTGCTCAAGATATGGCTTTTTGAATATGACTATATTCACTGTTGCGGGAACTGCGGATTTGAACGTAATTAATGAGATGATTACGGTTTTAATCCGCCTTGAAATGCGTGAATTATCACTTGAGTTCTTTAATAAATCAAATAGGCAATCTTTGGAAACTGAGTTTGCATTTTTTGGATTTAAATTGATCAAGATAAGTTAATTTTAGTGATTTGGGGGTCACTGCTGGAAATTAACAATTTCTTGATCTTGAACCTTGTGATATGTCATTCAATTATCATGATGAAAATTAATTGTTAATTTTCTGGAATAATTAGTGATAAATATTTGTGAAATATTTAAAGAAATAATTATTTCATTGAATGACATTTGCCTAAACCACAATGATAAGATATTAGATCTTGATCATTGTTTCATCAACAAACATTGCTTTCATGAAAACCATAGTTTATCCTACAATTGTTGTAGGACAACTTTTACATGAAAAACCCTTTTGCTTGAATAGGATTGGGGATTTGTCTAGCAAATCTCCTTATAATCAAAAATGTTTTGATTTATATTATATGGTATAATTTCGGTTGAAAAACCGATGAACATCTCAAAGTACATGATGGTCTATCTGGTATTATCCTTTCCCGAGGCGGATGTGGTGCCTAGTCGGAGAGCATTGGGGTAGCGGGTTGCCAACGTATGTGGTCCGTCCCACTCTCGTCGGTACTGGCCATGACAGCGGGTAGGGACTGTATAATACCGGAGACAGACAATGTGTATTTTTCTAATTATTAAAATTCGAATAATACGTACTTTGAGTATATACCTACTATTCAAGTAAAAGACATGTTTGTTGATTGATGATTGGATTGATGATTAATTTAATGTGATTAAATTAATTATATCCAATAAACACTCTATTATGAATAGATGTGTATTTCCCTTGGAAGAATTAATTATGTGAATGTGATTCACAATAATTAATTACAATTTGAATATGAGGTGGAGGATCCACATAAGTGACATCCATGGTCTCCCATCAAGGCAAAGGATTCCGTCGCCAGTTGTTGTGTATGGGAGACGCCTGTCCGAAGTGACAGATCCTGTGCATGATTTAATTGGATCGGGTTCTTTGCTTCTCGAAAGAGTAAGGCCGTATACGTAGTGACCCCAATATCGGGTCTCATATTATTGGGGCGATATTGGATTGCGTATAGCGAGTATTAAGCCTGTTGACGGTTGGTTCAATTAATGACGGGTCAACATTGCCTTAGGGGTGGTGGGCCCGGGTGTTAAAGACCGAATTGGGAGATGCAAGTTGGACTTGCAAGGCGGAATGTGTTCCCGCTTCTTTTTATCCGAGTTGTAGGTTCTCATATTATTGGGATGCAACGAAGATAGGAAAGGAGATCCCAGATCTTGCTAGAGATATAATGGTAAGAATATCTCTTACATTGAAAGTGATTAAGGGGAATGAACTTTTCAATGTTGACAAGGCAAGACAACTTTGATATAAAATTCCTAAATCAAAGTAAAAACATGTATATATAATATATATACCCTTATGCAAATTTCTTATTTCAGATAATTCTTCATTAAACCCACTCAATGTTATACTCAATGATAACCAGTAAAAATATCCTAGATTGGACTCATGATCCAGATATTGTACTTGCAATTGGACACATAATGTATGTGGCTGCAGTGTGCAAGTCCCCTCAACATAATGAGGAAGGGCAATTAAATAAGACAATAAGACATCACCTTAGGGTTTGTATGTCTCTATAGTCTTGATCTTTCATCGAGTGTACTTTGGAAGTGACATGTCGATGGTGATCGTAATTGTCGAATAATCCTTATAAAATAAAAGAAGATATTTTGGCATACATATGTGCTCTAGACATTTAGTCATGAATGACATGGTTCTCTGCATTATGCAGAATGGTGGCTCGAAAGAGATGATGTATTCAAAATGTTTGAATACCTACCTGAACCTAAGTCTCCAAGAGTTAAGATGTATGTAGATATGATGAGTGTCATCATTCTATTATCTATACTCTAGTCATTCATGAAGCTTCATGATGTTCTATTGTATGAATTTAATGAAGCATGTATAAATGTTGAAATGCTCTTGTATTGAAATCCTTAGAATTCAACATAAGAGATCTTTGTCTTGAACAATGGTTGTTTATAGATGAAGAGAGTGCAGTGAAGCATGGGTTAGACCTGAATAAGAAGGAAAGTCAAAGAGTTGACCTACTTCTGTGACTTCCATATGACATCCAAAGAGTTGGATGAATGCCAATACTGCAATATGTTGATGTGTTGATAGTATGACTATCAAGTCTGTCTAAAATCCTTAGTGAAGGACTCAGATAGAGCATCAGAATAATCTACATATAATCATTTACTCTGACTTTCTTATTTCGTAAGATAAAGTCTGACAATTGTATCCCAATCTTCTAATGACATTTGCAATTGGTTGCATATATATATTAGAAGATTAGAAATTTGATCTTAAGGTTTTATAGTCATCTACATGGATATTGGTGTAATTGTTGCAGCAATCTCTGTTGGATAGATAGACTCTATATTCTCAGTGGGAGAGCCCTTAGTCTTAGAGAATGTCTCTATGACCTAGATATTAGAATACCCCATTGTTTGTTTCTAAATGTTGGAAATAAACATGAATTCTGAGATAAAACTATCATAAAGAGTTATGATGGAAATATTTCAGATAGTAATCTAACATCTAGTGGACTCCACAAAATTAGAATATTAATGAATGGTTCATTAAGATTTCTGATACTGAAAATCAAACCTTATAAGATCAATAGGAGGATGAAGATCATTTGACAATGATCTGACATCAAGCCTTGGACATTTGTCTGTTGATTTGATCAATAGACTAGTAAGATATGAAACTTTAGAATGTCTAAAATTTCAAATCTTACATACTTGTGAATATTGTATTCAAAGTAAAATGTCCAATACACCCATCTCTGGGAATGGTGTTAGATGTCGAGGTATTCAGGATCTCATACATATTGATGTATGTGGATCATCTATATCATAGTGAACATTATGGATATGTGATATCTATTGATTATTATGTATGATATGAGATTTCTTCTCTTCACCTGAGAAACCTTTGAAATGTTCAAAGATTTCACAATTTTGGTTTAGAACCAAAGTTTGGAGAAAGATGAAATGAATTTGATCTAACCTAGGTAGCTTGTACCTACTAGATAAAATTCAAAGAATACCTTATGGAGATATAAATATCATTTCTATCTCACTCCTCCTGATAAACCTGAACTCAGTAGAGTTATAGGGAGATACAATTGGATCATGTGTGACATGATTTGATCAATGATGAATTTTTAGCATAATTATCCTCTTAGTTTCCTGGTATATGTGTAGTAGAGACTAAAATATATATCCTTAATAAGGTTCCATGGATGTAAGCTGGAATCTAGCACTTGAGAGTGCTACTTCATTAGGAAAATAAATGATGGTATTGGATACCTACTTTATGACCTTGAGATTCTTAAAAGATATCATTTCTGAGAATGTGATTCTTAGTAGATTGAGACTCTCTTGAGAATCAAGATGAAAATGAAGTAAAGGAACTCATTTAATCTTGAGAAGATAATGAGGCTCCTGAAATAGGAAACTAAAAGGAAAATTAAAGATGAAACATTAATACCTCTTCAAATGAGTTTGAGGATGTATTCCATGTGTCAGTTGAGTCTGACAATGATCGGACTTCATGTGATGAAGCTCCTAAGGATCATGACATGGAAAGATGGATATTAGCAATAAAGTCTAAAGTAGACTTCATATACAAATGTTGTATATGGACCCTCGAGGATCCACCTATAAGGGTTAGACCCATTAAGGTGTAAATGGATCTTCAAGAGAAAGGAAACCTGATGAGAAGGTAGAGACCTTCAAAGCTCGGTTCGTAGCCATAAGCTACACATCGGAAGAGAAGACATTGCTTGCAATGAGACTTGCTCTTCGGTAACCATGCTTAAACTCATCAGAATATTGCTAACCTTAGCTACACAACTTGACTATTGCATCTTCAGGATGTAATTCAAGATTGCATTCCTCTAAGAATACCTCTCTGAGGATATTCACATGAAGTAGCCCCAGGGCTTCATGGTTGAGGAAAGCAATGTGAAAGCTAACGAAATCCATCTATGGACTCAAATAAGCTTTTTGTTGTTGGAACATAAGATTTGATGAAATTATAAATGTTATGATTTCAAATAGAATCTTGATGAACCATGTGAAGCTTAGTAGGAGTGCCATTGTGTTCATCGTGCTAAATGTAGATAATATCCTAATCATTTGAAATGATATAAGGATGATAATAAGTGTTTTATAGACTGGCTATTCCATACCTTGAGATATGATCTCAAGAATACCTCTTAGATCTTAGTTCTGAAGTTGTTCAGAAGCAAAGAAAAGAAGGTATTGGGACTGTCACATTTGTAGTACACCTTGGACATGTTCCATTTTTTGGAAATTCCAAGAATGGCTTCCTTCCCTTAAGATTTGGTACTGACCTATCTAAAGGGATAGCACCTCAAAGAGTTGAGGAAGTGAATTCTAGAACTGCTTGCACTTGTGCATCAGTTACGAGAAGCTAAGTGTATGCTAGATGTGTACAAAAGCCAGATATCTGCCATGCAGTGGGAGTAGTAACACTGTTACTAATCCTACTATGGAGAAAGAACACTTAATTGCAGTAATAACAAAATCTTCATAGATGACAAGATTTTTGAGATAGTGATCTCAAAGTCATATCTTCAAAAGCTTAAGACTTTATAGATAGAGATCTAAAAGGTCTTAACTGTGGATACCTTGAGAGATAGTGATCTCCCGGAATAAGGATATTCTGATAAGGATTATGGAAATACTGGTTATAATAGTTATTAAGCAATAGTGTCAAAGACACTATAACTGCTTTGACTAGATTGAGTATTGGTTGCATTAGATGCAACATTCGCATTGGATGCGAGCACTGTTACCTAGGGATATGCAAGTGCCGTAAAAGGACTTGGCATAGTCTTGTGGGAACAGAGTGACTGATCAGCTTACCTAGCTATTTCTAAATAGCCTATGATTGTCACATGAGTGTGAGTTTAAATGATTAGCCCATTAATGGCTCTTTGGGCTAGTGGGAGATTGTTGGACATGTGAGCCCACAGCGAGCCATTATGCAATAAATGTTATTGCAAATATCATTCCCTGATCTGAAATGAAGAATAAATAATTTGCATAATAGGTCCCTCTGTACAATTAGGGTTATGTACCATGGCTGTCTTAATGATCATACAGCTGTTGATTCAATTATTGAATCATAGAGGCTGGTGCTTGGATGAATATCTAAAGGGTTAGATTGAGGACTCATCAAGCACCGGCAAATGATTGTTAAGATGTGATCTCCAGCCTGAGTAGGAGATGGCAATCCTTTCTCACATAGGCTGATATCTGACCGACCTCTTGATGCAGGTCCTCTGCATAGGAATAGAGATTCGGAGGTGTCAGATTAGTTAGGTCAAAGAGTTGACTTAACGAGATCGAGATAACCTAAGTCCTATGTTGAATGCTGTCACAACATAGGCATGCATCCTCTGACCGGAGACAGATGTATTGCTATATGTCTGAGTATGTACATTTTGACAGACCAATAGGTTGATGACCTAACCAAGGTCTATACACCGGCGCGTTGGTGTGCATATAAGGGCATATGAGTAATACGCTCTCTCAAAGGGATCATACAGGTTCATTACTGAACCGGAAGACATGAGCTCACTCATGAGATATTGGGAAGGAATCAAATTCCGTGCACGGTCGTCTCGCTTTGGAAGCTTGACTGAATTTGTAGGTTTGATATATACTTTTGGAAAAGTATATGATCAAGACCTAGGTATGATATATGCTTTTGGAAAGTATATGATCAATACCAAATCCCAATGATCAAATGAGAAACTTAGTGATCAAACCCTGAAGAAGACAGTGTAAAATAGATCTTGATCTTCGGGTTGACCATGGGTCTTCCAGTATGCAGGATGTACAGGTATTGGGAATACCTGAAGGGTGATGTGATCATAAACGATTGTATATCCATGACGCTTCCATTCCGAGGGAGTGATGAAACAGGTCTGGATTTTAGTGACTCCTTTCAGTAGAGAAGCAATCCGATCTTAGTCCAAGTGTTGGACATTGGTCTGAATGAGATTCAGATCCAATGAGAAGATTGGATTTGCGGTCTTGATTTAATCAAGCATCTGTGGGAGGTCCGTAAGATCTGGATTTGAGATGAGATCTCAACATCCAAGTCACTATACGTGGAATAATACAATCGCCCTGTCCTTATCTCCAAGTATCTGCGGAGAAAGCACATTATTCTTGAAAGGGTTCAAGAATAATTCTTTTGATGAAATATCCAAGCAAGGACTTGATGATTAAATGTGATTTAATTATCAAGCTTAAATATGAATATGATTCATATTGTGAAAATGATTATCTAAGATAATTAAATGAGATTTAATTATCAAGGATTAAGAGAATGTGGATAACACTATCCATGATATATGTGTGTTATAAATATGATTTATAATATACATATGTATGAGAGAGAATTTATGTAAATAGCATTTGTTAATTAATAATGTGGATTGGATTCACATTTGTTAATTAATTGGAAATGCAATTTACTAACTAGTTTGGGTTGTGAATATGATTCACACAATATTCAATGGCATGATTGAAATATTCACAAATTAATTTAGAATTATTTTTGTGAATATTTTTTGTGATTAATTAAGGAATAATTAAATAAATAAAATGGAGCAATAACCACCTTCATAGGTGGCGTCACCCATGAATGGTTCATGGGTGACGCCCCCCCCCCTTTTTAGGAGGGTGGTTAGCTCCATTACATTTATCATATTATCCCTTAGTTAATTAATGTTTAAATTGATGTTGTTGTTTTTAACCAACAACAAATCATGGCCATTGATTTATCATGGACCAAGCATATCCCTTGGATCCATGTGTCCCATGGATTGAGATCCATTGGATCCTAAACTAGTATATAAGGAGGGCTAGGGGTAGCCTCTCTAAGGGACATCATTAAGAGTTGTACAAGGTGACAACTCTCTCTCTCTCTTTCTCATTCTCGCCATCTCTCTCCTTCTCTCCTCCAAAGGATGGCCGTCCATCTTGTGTTGAGAAAGGAGAGACTCTCGGCTTCGACTCATGGATCTCCATCTTCTTTGGAGTTTCTTACTCTAAAGGAAGACGACGGATTTCGTTTGACGAAATCGGGGGAGCCATCACTTGGATCTTCATCGAGGATTGCGGGAAGGAACGTGACTCATCATCGCGCCCGCAAGTGCGTTCTTCGTGGATCGGACTTAAGATAGGAGGATCTCTACTTTGGGATCTCGCGATCACAACCACGCTTCAAGAGGTATTCCTTGTACTTTGTGGTTTGATGAAACGATCCGAGAAGTGTTCTCGTGATCATGTGGTTTCATCTTTAAAGTTAAAATTTTAATTTCCGCTGCATCTAGCAACTAGTGCGACTAGTTGCTCCGATTGCATACGATGCGATCAACACGCTTCCGTGATGCGCTTAAGGATTCTCAATATCCTTCACCCAAATCCTATTTAAGCCTCCTAAGTGATTGTAAAATTTTTGTCTGGTCACTAAACTCTAAAATAGAAAAGATAAAGACCGACATCTCACGGTCAGATTTGCGTCAGATTTGTGTAGAGTTGGTGAATTTGGGGTTTGCATTGTGTTTGTATGTCTTTGGCGTGAGTCGGTTACGTTCATCTTTTATAGATCATTAGCAGTCACTTTCTATCTCTTTCTACCTCCCCTCTATGTCTCTTTCTACTATCCCACCCTCCCTTCCTTCATTTCCTTCTCTTCATGATGGGTCGCATTCCATTCCAGCCGGATTTTACGGCTTCTTACCTTCATGCCCATCATTCCCACCCACTCTCTTGGGAGGTCGGAACTCTGTCTGATTTCCCATCTTCTCCCTACCCACCCTCCCATTCGTGACATGTTGTGAGTGAAGCCCGAGGAAATCAGGTTGACCAAATACGAGACCCGGGTGTTCACCTTACTGAGATGAGAGTACATCCCATAGGCGATCATAGGGTGCAGTTGCATTCTTTAGACGACTTTTATCCTGGGACGATGGATGAGTACACATATCAGGAAACACAGTCCGCTTCTACTTTGAGTCCCTTCGTTCTGGATTTAGAGTTCATTGATATACTGCCGAAGTTTTCAGGGGAAGTGCACAAGGAACCATATTTGCATATCAATGAGTTTGGGGATATTTGCAGATCACGATCATATTCTAATATCACTTCTAAGGAAATGATGTTGATTACCTTCCCATTTACACTTCAGAGTAGAGCTAAGAATTGGCGCAGACGATTGGGAAGGAAGATTGCTTCGTGGGGAGATTTACGATCGTTGTTTTTGTAGAGATTTTATCCCCAACGTCGAGCATAGATGATGCGATCTTATATTCATGATTTCTCAATTGACCCCCAGGAGCCATTGATAGATTCATGTTTGAGGTTATGAGATCTTTTGAGGCGATTTCCAGATCATGGATTTTCGATGACTGTCCTTATCAAGGTTGTAGAAGTCGGTAGTCGGTACTTGGTCGGTTGGGTTACTGAGTAAGGATTAATCGGCAGTCGGACGACTAATCGGATTTAGTCGGACATTGATCGACTTTAAATTTTATGATTATTTTAAATATATAACTCATTTTTTTACATGTATTTACATAGATTTTGTACATTTTTATACTACCATAATAAAATAAAAGAAGTAATTGAATTTAAATAAAACATTAATCATAATATAATAAAGTTTGCTTATATAAAAAGAAAAACATTAAAAAAACATGGTATCTCCAAGCAAAATTGGTCGATTAGTGTACCTAGTCGGAATTAGTCGGTACTCGGTCGGCCACCCCACTGACTAGACTATTCAGACCTACTAGTTGAGCCAGTCGGACAACTTTTACAACACTGGGCCTTATCCACATCACCATGAGGGGGAGGACCGCAGAACAGATTGCATATGTCATTACCTCGTGTGGTGGTTCACACCACTGTCCGACCTGGATTTAGTTGAGACCATCTTGGATTCACTTTCAAACACTCCATATTCACAGGATTATTTATTCGGGACAACACACGAGGGAGATATGACACCTATTGAGTGTGTGACACATAATGCCGATTTTGACAGCACATAACAATCAGAGGATATGGATGTTACTACTTCTCATTTGATGGATGTGTTGAACCACTATAAGTTCCGAGAGCCGGACATTGGTCGAGTTTCCATTGGATTTACAATCATATTTTGAGCCCGTCCCGTACATCCACGTTGATGATTCTTGGATTCTTGATCTGCTAGTATCCCAAGAAATAGAGGAGGACCCACATATCAACCATCCTTTGAGTCATTTCAGTGCCCATGCCCTGTTGATTCAGTATCTATTCTTCAGAAGATCTTCTCAGAATCGAATATATACTTGGATTCATCTCAGCAGAGAGAGCTTGATGAGGGACTGATTTTCTATTTGACAGACCTTGATAGTCCCATATTTGAGCCTTGTGTTCCCCCGTTTGATGAGGTCGATACATTTTTGGAGGACATGATATTCGACAGCATAGATCTCCAATTTCCTGATGATTCGACATTACTCCCCGAGGGTTATCTGCGGGAGGATGTCACGAACCCTGTGTACTCGGTTTCACTTTCTGGGAGTGCATTAGATCTGTCAGATCATGAGACTGAGTATTTTGATATTTCTGATCATGAGTTTGATGATTCTCTCCTCGACAATCCTTGAGAGGATGACCGATCTTAGAGATATTCGATGATTTTATTGATTTGGCTACATTATATGCATCGGATACAGCCTTTCTAGTGAGTCTCCTTATCATGACCTTCCTTACCTTTTTGAGACTGTGATTAACGTGGAGGATTCACTGACAGATCCTTCCTTCTCCACGCTTGACTTCTTCGGCTTTGCCCTATCACTCCATATAGATCTTGAGCCGACGATTTCTTTTGTGCTATTGGAGCCCGATTTCATCTTCCCATATCTTTACCTGGTAGCAGACACCCTCCTGATTGATTACCTGGGTGTCATCACTTACACTGTTGATCTCGTTGTTGTTCTCCCAACGAGACTGCAACGACAATATGGTATTCGCCTTACAGTTGCCGTCCTGAACCTTGATACGGCGTTATCCTAACATTTGTGCTTATCTAGGGGCATAAACTCTAGTGCTTGTTGAGAGGCACCTCAACATTGATGACATCTGTATAGATCCATCTCTCGATATCATACATTCTGTCTGTCTCACACCCCATCTCCATCTCATGGTCATTCCATACTTAGGGTGTACTTTACCCTAATTATAGGGGGGTGTCAGACTTGTGATTATTCTTTTGATTCTATTTACCTCTTTTTTGCTGCCTATACTTAGGGATATTTTACCCTAAGTATAGGGGGGTAAACCCAGTACATTCTACTCCTCAGTTTTCCCCTTGTGTACAGTCTTCTATACTTAGGATTACTTGATCCTAAGTATAGGGGGACCACTGACTTCTATTGATTTTATTCTTTTATTCGTAGTTGTAGTATACTATTCTATTCACTCTTCTATACGTAGCATGAGTTATGTCTTTATTTCCAGCTCTTTGATCACTATGAGGACATAGTTCGAGCTAAGTATAGGTGGGTGTCGTATACATCGTATACATACTTTAGCCATAACTCGTACTTTCATATTTTTAGTATGGCTAAAATACTATGTAAATACAGGTTAATAAAACAAAAACAAACAAATAAAAAGATGCAGAAATTTCCTCAAAATTTTTTCTTCTACATACTGACTAACAAGTCAGGTCAAAATATTTTGAAAAATATTTTAAAAGTAGTTTGAAAATCTATTTGAGAAATCTTTTGAAAACTATTTGGAAAATGTTTGAAAAATATTTTCAACCTTTGTAAAATGATTGTGACTTGTAAAAAAATTTCTCTTTCTGTGGAAAAAATGATTTTATAAAAACTATTTGCAAATGTTTCGAACAATGGTTTGAAAACGTATTTTGAAAATCTATATATACTGTTTGAAAAATATTTGCAAAATTGTTTTTAAATGATTGTAAATGATTGTAAAATTATGTGAAAAATTATTTTGGACTATAGTTTTCAAAATTATTTGTAAAATTATTTTTAAATAAAGTTGAGGAATGTTTGCCTCACAAAAATAAAAAAATATAAAAAAAAGAGTAAAAAGAAAAATTAAGAAATCCAACTGTGTATATACTTGTATAAATTACTCAAGTTGTAAATCCTTTCTCATGAATCTTGTAAATAATTGACTCACTTCTTTGTAAATATGTGTATATAATACCTAACCCTTATAAAAAAATCTTTATATGTACTTGTATATATTTCTAACTATTTGCAAAAAAAACTTTTGCATGTGCATCATTTTTCAAAAATCCCTAAAATTTTCAAAATTTTGAAAATTATTTCACAAAAAGATTTTGTTTTCTTTGCATTGTACATATTTTCTTGCATTGACATGTGCATTTTTCAGGATAGTTTTAACACTTAAATTAAGTCTGGAATAAATTTGAAGAATGAATCTTAGTTGGACCTTAATCCACTTAATTTCAGAGGAACCTTATAAGAGTTGGAGTTAAGACTTTTCAGGTCGTAGTGACTTAATTCCTTGAGTCCATAAGACTATGTTCACATGTCATCTTGATAAATTTAAGTAGAATATTTAACAACAGACATGATTCTTTCAGATCGTGGCTTACCTTGGACAATGCACTCTACACGTACCTCTTCATGGAGGAGGTGGTGAGGGGGCAGAATCTTTTGGCTTGGGGTAGCATACGAGGGTAGTACATCTACGCGGAACCTCGTCCTCCTCTAGGGAGGGAAGTGCGTCTCAACCTGGTTTGGTGATGTTGAGGTCTAAAGACAGGAGCTGTGGGGGTGCAATAATGCTTCAAAAGAGGGATAGTCTATTGCCTCAAGAGGAAAAACTCCTTATGTATATGTTGCAAGTTGTATATATTTAAAAAAAGATAAGAAAAAGAAAAAAATGCAAAATCTCCAAAAGTGGACAGGCCTGATTGAAAAGTAAAATGCCTGCCGGAGTGTATATACAAGTGAAAAAAAGAATAAGAGCTTCAAAGTCAAATATTTGTGAGCTAGCATCGGGTGACATGGCTACACTAGTCATGCATCCAAGGATAGGTAACTACACTGGTTACCGTCCATTCTCTTCTCCATCCCCTCTTCTTAAGTTGGTTGTACTCGAACTTAGAAGGGAATATCCCCGCTCCTCGAGGAAAAAGTTGCTATACCGGGGGATTAGAGATACCTTGTTGAGAGAGGTTGATTCTTTGTTACTTCTGAGATGAGGAGTTATATTTCACTTACACCGTACAAGTAAGAATTCATAGTCATAAGAATTTGTGTATGTCGACTTGTTCTAATCTGACTGTTGAGGAGACCTGAATAGGAGTCTTGTGGAACTTAGATGCTATTAGGTTTTAAATCCATTTCCCACTAAGGTTCTGACACACTAATAATCCAAAGGTCCGATAAAGCTCCAGACTACATTCTTATGAAGATAAGTTTAAAAGTCAATATTGTTCTAACTTCTTTCCTTTTTCTTTTCTTTATTTTTGTTTGCAACTTATTTTCCAAATAAGTGTTTGTTGAGGCACTAGCAAAGGTAATGTACAGGGGATGATGAATCCACGATTCATCGCCTTTATTCTTTTATTTTAGCATCATTTTCTTAATCAAACACCTGTAAATACCCACTAATTTCATAAAATTACCATTTTGCATGCATTTGTTAAAATTACATTTTTAACACTTTTTGTACATAAATAAAAGAATAAAGAAGAAAAGAAAACTAAAGGATGTATTTATGCAATAAATAGAGACTGACCCGTACCCCAAGAGAAGGTCAAGACTTGACCTGATCGACCAGGAATAAAGTAGGGGGAGATAGGGTCTTCTGTCAAAATCCAAAAATAATTTGTACATAAATTCCTTGTATCTTTAAATAAAAATTGTACTATTTTATTTTACATAATTTGACCTCAAATTGATTATTTTTGTACACAAAAATTGTAAATAAAAATATTTTGTAAATAATAAAAATAAGTGTGAAATAAAATAATGTACATATTACTAATAATCACCCTCAGATAAAGCCTCAATGCGATCATTGAAATACCAATTCCGGCTCCATACAGACTCAAATTGAACCAAACTCGCTCTCATTATACTCTAAATTAAATTATCTTTTAAATGGTTGAGGTTTCATAATTTTTGGAGTTACAGTTGAAAAATCGATTTTTTTGGGTGTTTTGTGCAGTTATCCCATATATTTTTTGTATACATTGTATTCATATTTATTTATTATATATAATATAATTGTAAATATTATTTTCGAGCCTTTGTTATATATATATCCCTAATGAGCCAATTCGACCAGATTTCAGGTAGTCTTTCATTAAAAAATAAAAACAAAAAAATAAAAATAATAAAATTAAAAAATGATTTCAAGAAATTATTTCCTTATTTGTACATATGTATATTGTATTATATGTGTATAATATGTGTATACAAATTACTTCCTTAAATAAAAATCACCAAAAAATTTATTATCTAACAATATTTAATTAATTTAATTGAATTACGAAATTTGTATTTAATTACTTGATTTATTGGATTTATTTGAAATAATTGATTTTATAACCTACCATGTATATAAGATTTGATTTTATACCTCTAATAGCCACCACTAATTAATTTTTGTAAATTAGTTATTTTAATTATTTTATTTAATTATGAATTTCATTTTTATTTAATTAATTAATCAATTTATTTATTTTATTTATTTAAATAACCACTAATCACCTTCCTTATTGGTAGATATTTTCCATTTTTATTTTTGTCTTCTTTTGAATGAGCTCCTCCTCCCTCATTTCCTCTTGATCAATCTTTGTAGAGAGGAGCCCCATCTCCGAGAGCAACGCGTCCCAGAAGGGTGCCCATCCTCCGATCCGGTCGGTGACAGCGATTCGGTCGTCGTCGAGGCCATCACGGCGTGTCCAATCCCAAGGTGAGATCCGTTTTTAATTCTCGTCATTTTCGTAGGTAAACTGTAGGCCTAATTTTTGCTCCCATTTTATTCATCTCTAGATCCTTAAAAATCAAAAATTTATCCATAAAGCTTTGATCTGCCTCTGAAACCGATTTTCACCTCATCTTCTGATCTTCGCATTTCACATTTTACCTCGCATAACCTCTCACATCCGACCACGCACGGTGGTCGGATCTCCAGATTCATTCCACCAGGACCGCAAGCTCCAACTCATCCACCATTCCCTTTTGTTGATAAATAAATTAAAAAACAAAAGAAAAAAATATAATTTTTTTCTATCTCTCTAACCTTTGTTTTGCAGGTTCACCTCAATAAATTATATAAAAAATAAAAAAGACAATAAAAAAATTTTAGGTTACTGTTTACATTTCATATTAAAAAACCAAAAAAATATACAATTTTTTCTCTAACTTTTTCCTGCAGTTTAAAAAAACAAAAAAAACAGCGGGCACGGATCAGTAACCCCCCTGCCGCCCACCGTCTTCCCTCCAGGCGGCCATACCCCACCGACCTCGTGCGGCAGCATGCCGCCTCCATCTTGCGCAGCTTCGGCAGCGTCCTCCGCCGTTAGCCGCAGCGGCAGCCCGCTCCTCCGCTCCAACCGTGCTAGGCAGCATCCTGCACGACCTTCCCAGATGTCGCTGCCATACGCTGCCACGCATCCTCCTCCAGACGCAACATTCTTTGTTGCGTCGCCCGAAGCCTTAGCAGCCCGTGCACTCCAGGCCGCCCCCTCGACCGTTCGTCGCCCACCTCCGTGGCGCGACAACCGCCAGGCCACCTCCTCTCCAGATTCTCCCTGCTGAGCTCTGCGCAGTGCGACTGCACGCGCCACCCCGCGCCTCCGTCCCACGGGCATCTGCGCTCCGCCCCGACCGTCTAGCGCCTCCCTACAACCCTCCAGTTTGAAGAAAAAAGAAGACGTCTGCGCCGAGTCCCTACTCCAAGGCGCCACCGCGCCTCCTCCGGGGCGCTGCTCTCCTCCCCCCCCCCCCCCCCCCACCCTCGCGTGCCAGTGCTGGGCTCCGGTCGTGCGCGTGCGCCCCTCCGCACCTCCACCTCTGCTCCGTGGCAACATGCCGCTCCCCTCCGTGTGCCGATCTTCGTGACGGCGATGGCTCCCCTTATGCCTCCTTCCCTTCTTTGGATTGGAAATGAAGCCCCAAGTCCACAGGGAACCCTAGGGTCAAATAAAAATGATTTGGTGAAATTGCAAAGTATTCCCTGAAGGTTTTAACATTTATGAAATAGTCCTTGTTCTTCAGAGATGTACAAACAAGGCATGTTCCTTAATGGGTAAATTGCACATTCTGCTCGCATGTTTATTTTTATATATAATTTCTGCATAAACTTTTGCATAATTATGTTGCAGTCCCTGTACTACCTTTGCATGCCTTTTGGTGATCAAATAAATGTTTTTATTAGTCGAAATTTTTTGAAAATAATTGTGTATGTTCCTGCTATGAGCTTAAACGTGGTACAAAATTTTCATCAATTTTTATTGTCATTTGTTATATTTAAAAAATCAAAAACAGAAACTTTTTGCTTTCCTGAAATTGCAAAATTTATAAAAATTCAAAAATTTGCATAAAAATTCCAAAAAAATTTACTGCAGTTGTGTTTTAATGTCTTCTAATTTCTGACCAATTTTGTGAATTATATCTTTATAAAAATCCAAAAAATTATGAAAAACGAAAATTCTTAAATACATTGTAGAAAATCGTAAAAAAATCCAAAAATTGTGATTTCAGTTTATGATTGTATATATTGCTTTGTATTTTATCTTAAAAATAATTTCCACGATTATTAGGCAATTTAAATATTTTTAAGTTGCAAAATACTCTCAACTATCCACTATATGCTTTGATTTGCACTGTTTGATTTTTAAAAAATAACAAAAACATCAGAACATTTCAAAAAAATTACCAAAAATATTTTAAATTATATAAAAAAAAACATTGTCTTTGGACTTTTCTGTATATTTTTGAATATTCTGAAAAATACAAAAATAGTGTTGTGTGCGTGTGTTATCATTTGTGCCTTATTCAAAAAAATACAAAACATATAAATTCAAGAAACACTAAAAATCATTCCGAAAAGTGACTATAGAGTTTTTCAAATCGTGCTCCTTGTGTTCGATCCTGGTCGCTATACCAGGTAAAAAGAATAGCGAAAGCCGCTTACGTTTGCTTTGCTTGATTTATCTTCTTTTGAGTGGTTTAAATATTTTTTTCGTTGACCGAGTCGCGCAGTTGAGAACAATGACACAAAACTTTGTGATATTATTTATCCATCTCGAGCGCTCGAAATCCATGTCATCAGTCAACTAATGGAGTCTTCTAGTTGGTCCATGTGAACAAACAAGAAAATTACTTGGCAAAAAGTTTTGTTAATTCAATTAAAAATAATAAATGAATTTATTAATTTTAGTTTATTGAATGAAAAATGTTTATTATTTTCTAAATTATTTTTTTATTGTTTTTTTATTTTTTAGAGGTATAAAATTACAAGTTTCCTTCTAAGGGCTATATACAGGTATATTCATCTATATATTTTAATATTTTATTTTTTGGTATATTTAATTCTATTTTTTTATTTTTTATATTTATAAATTATTTTATAACCTTAAATATATTTTTATTTTATTTTTAAGATGTATTATGTACAACTAAATAAATAGATGTGGTATTCATATAGGTATACATATTGGTATTTCATCTATGTTTTTGATACAAGTATTTTATTTGCATTTTATTTATATTTTTATTCATGTTTTAATATACACTTATATTATAAATAATATTTACAAAATTTTAAAAGTATAAAATTATAAAAATAATTAATAATAAATAAATGAATATTTTGATCGGTATAAGTATACAAGAGGGGTCCAAAACTCAACTTTCAACTGTAACTCCGAAAAATATGAAACCACCTTTATTAAATAGCTTATTAATTGTTATATATAATAAGAGTAATTTTGATATATTTTGAGTATTTATTTGAGAGATACGGGTCTGGGATTTGGAGTTTTGGAAAGTTATTCAGATCATAACTTTCTGTCTGTACATTATTTTTGTGTGAAATCAATTTTGTATTTTTCTATATATATTTATCTACAACTTTCATGTTCAAAGTTTATTTTTTTGAGGTATAAAAAGTAGAACCAAAAATAGGTCCCAAAAATGAATAAAGAATGAATTAAATAAAAGAGATTTTTATTGTATTTTGGCCCTTATCTCCCCCTACTTTATTCTTTGTCCACCTAGTCATCAAGATGCCTAGGTCTCGTGGTTTTAGATAATAAAATATTTGCAATATTTAATTATTTTCTTTTCTTTATTCTATAATTTTGGCTTTAAAAATCGTATTTTATACAATATTTATACAATGATGCATGAATGCTAAAATGCATAAATTAAGCCTATTTACACGCATTTACTAGGGTTTTTAAGGACAAAATGATAGAATAAAGATGATGAAACGGATATTCATCAGTACTTGGATTTGATTATATTACATACATAATAATCCATAGATACCTGGAATATTTTCATCGTTGGCCTCGTCAAATTGAGGAGGCATGATAGTGGATTGACATACATAATTGTTGCTTGTTGAATATGTGATTTGTGATGTATGTCTCTGATACTATTTGCGAGTTCCTTAGGATAGAGATACCACTAGAGGGTGGGAGGTGAATATTGGTATCAAAGGTAGAATAAAACTTTGTGATATATACTTGAGCAAAACACAATCAGGCAAGCATACTGCATAGGATGTATCCACCAGAAATTCAACCAATTGAAAACCATGAGATGAGTCTCTTGACTTGGTAATTCTAATTTGCTAAGACAACCAACTACTTTAATATTAGCCTGATATATTTACGATGATATCTCAACCTTTTACAAAGCTTCTTACCTTATAACTTCAGATCAAGCAACAGAGTTAATGCCACAGATAGAAACTACAACATTACTTCTCATGAATTTTATTTTTTTGTGCATAAAGATATGTCAAACAATTACACAAATATTTCAAACAATTTTGCATATTTTTTGCAAATTATTTAAAATTACCTAAAACATTTTTATATACCCAAAATCTCATAAAAAATTCATAATATCCCCAAATTGAAAAAAAATCAGCAAATACTATTCAGAAACTCAAAATTATGTTTTTTCTCCAATTTTTTTCAGATTTTAAGTTTGATTTTTATACATTTCAGACTTGTACTGAGAATGCCTTATTCTACTTAATTTCATAAGATTTTCTTAATCTAGATTATTTTTGTTCTTCAAGTCCACTTTGGACTTATTTCCTCGAGTTTTGCTAGTTTTATGCAGCAACCAAAATTATGTCTCTAATTAGATAGACTTGAAAAATCATACCGCCATTTTACTCTTGATTTATTTTTTGACAATTGTAGTTAAGATTGTACCTGAACTTACTTTGTGTGTACGATATACCGTTCTAGTCTCTACCAAGGAAGGGGAGTGTTTGTAATTGCACTACCCGATGTCGTAACTGAATTTAAGGTTAAGGAAGTTCAATGATCTATGTTCAGGAATAACGTGTTCTCTATGAGTATGAGTCTATCAGCAATCTTTCCATGTATCCAAAAGCCAAATTATAAATCTATAGAATCTTGATCCCTTATGACATGTGTTTTACGAGGATCTAGAATAATATCCTCATGAAATGCGAAGATAAAATGTCATTGAGGAGACTCAACTCACAAGACCACTTGGTTAATCAAAAATCAACCCGCACAATGTACAAATCAAAATTTATTATACCCTACAATGAAATGTATAGCAAACAAGTAAAGTAGGATTCTAACATAAGAAACAGCGGAGGACAAACAATCAAAATTGGCAAAGAAAGACAATAAATGATTTTGGACTTTTTAGAGTATTTTGAATTTTTGTGGGTTTTTAATTTTATATTAATTATGGATTTTAATTTTTATATTTTTGTTTTAAATTGCCATTTTTTATTTTCTTTTTATAGTTTCTTATTTTTAATTTCCTTTTCTTTTTAAATATATCATATAGGAATATATAACTATATATATAATACAAGAAAATATAATTATAAATACTACTAAAATAATAGAAATCCATGAAATAAAATGTTTTTGGTTTTATATAATTTTCTACTATTTTGTTATTTTTTTCAAGTAATTTTCTATTTTTTGTATTATTAAAGTCAAAAATATCTGAAAACAGAGAATAAATAAATAGGCCGAATTGATTTGAAGATTAAAAATACCAAAAAGTAGCAAAAATTCTCCAAATCAATTTTAATATGTAACAAATAATACAAAGAAAATTTAAAGGTAGAAATAATTTATTTACATTTTTTTATTTTTATATTTTTATAGAGGATTTTTAAGATTTTCAATTTTTAGTTATTTTCTTTTTCTATTTTTAGTGATTTGTGGTCTGGAGTTGTAAGATAGACTAATAAACAAAATATATTTTATGGTTTTCAAAAAGGTTTTATTATTTTTGTATTTTTTAAAGTAAATGGGAACAAAAACATGCTATTTTAATTTTTATAAATAGAGAAAATGCCTAAAAATAAAAAAAATAATTATGTGGCATGAAAAAATGTTAGCCTAGGCATCTAACATTATTTTGACATATTTTTCTGTGTATGAATGATGTTTCTAATAAATAAAATACAATCAAGGTTGTTTCTGCAATTAAAAATAAGGATGAGGTTGATTATGCAAATAACCCAAAGTATTACAACGAATATTTACAATTTATATACTAAAGATAAAATACAAAAACTTTAAGGGCTTTACTGCAAAAATCCCCACCTTATGTGGGACCACATGTGAGGTGACATGAACTATACCCAGTTGTAATTTGATTAAAGCTCGAGGGTTAAAATGAAAAATACACAAAAAATTTTAAACTAATCAAACAAATTACATGACTTAATAACAATAAACAAAAATGGGGGATGAAAGATGCAAAATACCCTCTTAAGGCGAAGATCGAACAGTGAAAGGCGGCTCACTAATCCATGTGTCGCGCATACAATAGTAGGCACCCCTTTGATGATGGATTGTTGAGATTATATCATCCAATAAAGATCAATGGTTCTGGGGGCACACGATCGGACGACACCTGCTGCAACTAGGGAGTGCTCCACAGTTGATGGTAGCGAGGCACTCTAGAAGAACTGAAGAACCAAGCATGGGAGAGCTTCGATCCGTTAATCTCCTCACCCTGAAGGTCTCCAGTGGTGCGGAGGTGCGAAGAAGGTTACTAGAGTCGATCCGTAGCCCAAGGAAACCTCAAAACGGCTCAAGACCCTTGGAGGAGCTCTGGTGAGGCTTAAGATTTCGGAGGTGTTCTCCTTCTTCGATGACTACTGCAAAGGGGTCTATTCTCTTTATTTCATGCATAAACCTGTTAACGACAAAAAGACGAAGTTTAGGGGAGCTTCAGGTGGTAGATGGAAGTGGAGATGGAGTGCGATGGTGTCCTCCAACGATCAGCGGAGAAGGAGGATAGATTTCTATATTTTTGCAAGATCCAGGTGAATGAAAGTGCGTGGAATGTTGAGGAACATAAGAGCAAGATGATGGTAGTGGAAGCGAAGTCAGGGGATAGTTGGGTTGGTTGGTAACAAGTGGTGGAGCCACAACTCCAATGAAGGTGGAGTTTCGATTTTACGGAAAATAAAATGAAATTAAACGAAGCAAAAGCCGATCCTACCCTACTGCTATGCTAAGGAATGGAAAACGTGAGAAAAGAAGAAGCTTACTAGGTCAGAACCACCTAAACAAGGGCTTCTAGTGGAGGAGGAGGCGGGCTTCTGATCTCCTCGATTCGACACCGGATTGGACCCCTGAAGGGCTGAATCGCTTCCTGCTGTCACCAAGAAGGAGGCACGAAGCTTATATCTAAGGTTATCGATGGAAGAGGGATCAAAAATCGAAGGAAGCTCAGAGGAGATGTTTTATATGGGGAGACTTCCTCAGGGAAAGGCACTCGATGCAGTGATCCTCAGATCGATAGGAGACCTAGGCGTGAAAGAACATGGATCGAGGTGCAAAAGTCAAAGAGGCATCGAGCTAGAAGGGTGTAAGGATTGACATCCAAAAATGTATGAAACAAGGAATGTTGCGGCTCTGACAATGCAGACCTAGGGGGAAGAAGAGTTGACTAGGGTCAATGAAGACTTGACCCCCGTCCGTACACATAAATCCACTTCATGACAAAGCAGGAAGACAAATAAGAAATAATTATAATTATAAAAGTAAACAAATTAATTCAATAAATTTTATAAAATAAAATTTGTTTATTATTTATTTATTATTTTAATACAATTTTTATTTATTTTTACAAGTTATTTATTGTGAATTACTTTTTACAAGTGTATAGGTAAATTGACCTATGTTATGTATATTGTATTTTTATTTTGTAATTTATATTATTTTTATTGTAGATATATATTTTTATAAATTTACGACTTATTTATATATGAAAAAATATATTTTGTTTTATTTTTGATGAATTTTTTACACTTAAAAATGAATATGTGTATTAAGTATATTGGTATAAGTATAGTACATTCATCTATCTATTTTTATATACTATTTTATTTCAGTATTTTCTTTATGGTTTTATTTTGCTCTAATTATGTACATATATTATAAATAATATTTTAAAAATTATAAAAATATAAAATTATAAATTATAAAGAATAAACAAAATGAATATTTTATTCAAGTATATTGTACAATAGGGCTCTAAAACTTAACTTTTACATCTTAACTCCAAATTAAGTGAAACCACCTTCATTAAATAGTCTATTAAAAGTTATATCCAATTAAAGATGATTTTGTGCATTTTGATTTCATATGGAGAAGATATAAATATGGTAAGTTTGAGTTTTGGAATTTTATCCTGAGTACAAAATGTATATTATGTATTATTTTTGTGTGAGATCAATTTCATTTTTTTCTATGTATTTTATAAAAACAACTTTCATTTATAAAGTTTCTTTATTTGAGGTATAAATAATAACAAATAAAATGGATCCAAAAATGTATTATTGAAAGATAAAATTTATGTTTTTATTACATTTTGATCCTTATCTTCCCCTACTTTATTCCTTATCGACCGAGTCATCATGATGCTTAGGTCTCGAGGTTTAGGATCATAAAATACCTTTGACATTTTATTTCTTTTTTATTCTTTTCTTTATTCTTTTATTTTGGATTTAAGCATTGTATTTTATATAGTAATTATACAATAAATAATGAATGTTAACTTATACAAAATAATGATATTTACATGCATTCAGCTAGGATTTAAAGGCCAAAATGAAAGAACAAAAATGATGAAATGGAGATTCATCAAATGTCCATCAAAAGATGTACAAATAAAATTGTCGTGCTGGAAAGAATTATTGTTCAGATGATCATCGAACATGGTATGGTATACGGTACTTCATATTAACAGATAATATTAGATCACCACTTGGAAGAATTTAGGGGTTCCATTCCTATATATACACTTAGGAACATAGTATGTTTTAGATATAGTGTTCGTTTGTATTACCCCTATCTTCTTGAAGTTGTTATCCCTTTCATAACTAATATGACACAAATGCAGGGTTTGTATTATATATATGTAACCATATTAACCATTTGCTAGGGATCAATTAATCAATGATGATCTGATATAGGGATACCATTCGATGGGTTTTTGCAAGTCAAAATGCAAGATTCTCAAATAATCCTGAAAATCCAAAATTTGAGCACCACCAAAGTCAATCAAGGAAGAACAAGCATCTAATTATTGGATTTCCGTAAGACATCGAAATCAGATGCTTGGTTCCCAACTCCAAATCCAAAGTAGAAGGAAAAGCATCGAAACCAAAATACGTACCATGGCTCCTCCTCATCACGCCTGACATGCTTGATCATGTTGTGTGAGCCCCAGCTATGAAATTGGGAGTGTCGGAGGAGTTGCAGCTCCTATTTCTAGTTTAGTGCTTTCCTTGTTCCAGTGAAGCTAGGGACAAGCCTGAGTTAAAGAAGTAAAGAACCTATGACAAAGTCTTTCATTCTAGTTTTGAAAAATATTTTGACTGCTAGCTGACAATCATTCTAGGGACCTAGGATGCCTTCCCTCGTCCCTATACCTCTTCATAATGTGAGATTGATTGTGGAGTGCCCTCCTGTTCGCTTATCCATTCAACATGCAATACTAGATAATCCAAGCCAACCCATTGGAATTCTCTTCCTATCGTTCATGGCCCGATTCTCGCCTAGCCTGATTAGCCCGTGTATTGCTTGGAAAGATCAAGTCAGCTTGCAACCCTTCTTCCTTTTTCTCTTTTCCAGGTTCGACGAACCGAAAAAAAACGTCGGCAAAAGCTAGAGGATTGCAATGGAGGAGATGTGAGAAATCGTGAAAGCCATAGGTGGGATTGGACATTGACCGACTGGATGAGTTGCCACCCTTGTACTAGAGATTACCATGGACTTTTCCACCTGGCTGAGTAGGGTAGCTGCTAACAGGTACCCGACGAACATATTTATCGGATATCCCGTATGAACTTAGGGTCAAATAATGAGATCGGGTGGGCAACCGTCGGGATATCTTGAACGCCCCTACTTTTAGCTGCCATGACGCAGAAATTTCTTCTCCATGTGATGGGCCTACCTCCAACTTCAAAAATATGGGGTCAACGTTTATATCAATTTCTTATTCGGATACTGACGATAACAATGGCGTCACTCCTAACCACCGTAAATGAATTGCTTCGTGGGAAGGAAGGAAGGCTATTGCTCCTTAATTTGCGCGTCGTGGCAGAGGAGACCCGTCGGAAGCAAACATCACAGCACACGTCATCAGCACCGAAATTAAGTACACATATATTATTTCTCTATAAATAGCTGATCAGCAATCCTGACCAACAAACACCACAAGAAAAGCACTAAATACATTCATACAGACATCAAAGAGAGAGGATAGAATGGCAGGAGGAGACGAGGGTGTGCGGCTCCTAGGAGCATGGCCCAGCCCCTTCGCAATGCGGCCCAGATTCGCTCTCAACCTCAAGAAGGTCCCCTTCGAGTTTGTTCATGTGAACCCTTTCGAGAAGGGCGAGCTCCTCCTCAAGTCCAACCCCATCTACAAGAAGATCCCCGTCCTCCTCCACGGCGACCGCGCCATTTGCGAGTCCATGATCATTGTCGAATACATCGACGCCGTCTGGAAGAACGATGGTCCGTCCATCGTTTCTTCTGACCCTTACGACCATGCCATGGCTCGCTTCTGGGCTACGTACATCGACGACAAGGTAAGTTCTCCACCGATACAAGATGACTTTTGTAGTGATTTCTTTAATTGGAAAGCCTTTCAAGATGACAACATGTACGGCATGTTCCATGCAGTTCTCTGCTAACCTGAGGGGCATGGCTGGGGCGGAAACGGCCGAGGACGCAGCGAAGGCGGCCGAGCCACTGTTCGAGTCGCTCCAGCTTCTCGAGGGAGCGTTCGAGAAGTGCAGCAAAGGGAAGGCCTTCTTCGGTGGAGACACCATCGGCTTCCTCGACATCTCGCTTGGTGGCTACATCGCCTGGATCAGGGCGGCGGCGAAGATGTCCGGGATCGAGTTCTTCGACAAGGAGAAGACGCCTCTCCTCACAGGATGGGCCGAGCGGTTCTGTGCCGACGAAGCCGCAAGGGAGGTGGTGCCGGACACTGACAAGATGGTGGAATTCTTCCAAACAGTTCTGGTGAAGATGATGAAGGGAGGGAAACCTCCGAGTCAGTGATTCCATGCATGTTTTGCATTCCGTGCTATTCTCTTGTGGTTGTCTGTCCGTTTTTATCCGATCATGTTTGATTGAAGGATGATGTCGACTTCATGAATAAAACAAACGTTTGTCCTTTTTCATGCCTTATTTTTTCTAATTAGTTTTCGACCCCGTAAATCCTAAGGGCATGTTTGGTAGGAGAATAAGCTTGGAATAAGGGGTCAATTTTCCTCCCGACACGGTTACCAGTGGTACGATTATTCCACATTATTTCATCTTATTTCACTCTTATTCCTATCTTTATCCCACCTTACCTACCTTTATTTCACCTTATTTTCCTTATTCCTATGCTTCAGTCGAACGGAAAATAGACCTTTATTATCCTTATTCTTCATCCTTATTCCTGCTTATTCTCCTTCCGAACGGGCCCTAAGAGCGTTCGTATTTCCTTTATCTGAAGAGGAGGTTTAAAAGGCTATCCTTTTAGCTTCTGGCTATTGATTTCTTGTAAGACAGCTTGGAGATTATAAACGTAATGGATCCAATCCGTGCCTGGACAAACAGGTTAGGTGCAGGGACTTGGTCTTATCCCGAAAATAAACAATTAAGTTTGGTTCGGACTGTCAGTGTGGGTATAAATACACAGAAAACAATAAAATACGTATATAAATATCTACTTGGTTATTAAATGCGATCTTTTTTTCAGCAAGCTGAAGGGTGGATATATTCACCATGAAACAAAAACACAATACGGGTCAGGCTCGCACGAGCATTTCAGAGTGATGGGGGTAAAGTTCTAGTCCCACATCACTACCCAAAAAAGAAAAGAATAACAACGGCAATGTTCTGCGAAATATACCCAACCACAAAAATACATACATATATATTAAAGGATTCGAGCTTCCTTGGAGAGCTATCCGTCTACAATATCTTCACGATGGGCTTGTTCGTGAGACAGAATAGATATTATGGCTCGATTGTAAAACATTTTCGCTGTTATTTCCCGTTGATGAGTTGTTATCAATGTACAATATATAAAATATGACAGGTATATGTTTCGATGTCATAGTAAAATTTATTAAGTGGATGCTGCCTGAGCAGAATGAACTGCCACACGGTTTTCACAAGATCAATACGATGATGAGTAACTTAGATCTTTTAATAGGTTACAAATTGACGCTTGCTCGATGGAGAGAACATATGAGACAAGTCGTTTAGTATGCGGTTAGGCCTGATACAAGGCAGGCATGAAATTTAATGTCCCTAAAAAATTCTTTATTACTTTCCCCTGACAACACATTTACAAAGATAGCATTATTGGGAAATTGTGAAGGGTATGACTTGGCATGCTCATGATCATAAATATTTTCAGACTATGAAGCATCCTTCAGATTCACAACGTTTTCAGACATGACTTCGCATGCGGAGTTCAGTTCTGCTCCTTATCTTCCGATGAAGCTCTATCACCTGACCATCCTAACCGCTTGCAGACCATCTCCGAGGCCCTACCTCTTTCGCCAGACTACCAGCTACCTTCCTCAACACACAACGGAGTCGGAGGAACACAGAGGATGAAGGTGTGCTTCACCGGAGGCCTTCTCGTGCGACACAACTAACGACGGAGTAACTTCAGCGTCAACCTATAGGTACCGTAAGATCTGGTTGATCCTACAGCCCAGCTATGCCTTGACCCACTGCTTCATCCTCCTGCCTCGGTGGAGCCGAAGCGTCAAATCGAGCTGCGTGGGCCCCATCTGCCCGAGGCTGGACCTCAGCGCACGTGATTCCTCTAAGGTTTTTGCAGAGAAACCCCGCTCGTTACTTTATTTGCACTATAGTCCCGCATCACGCGCCAGACGTACTGCAATTGGGATTGTTGCACTGCTCCTCCGAGTCCTTAATATTTAAAATAAACCTCGCGCGTATTCATATTTACACAAAACTCTGCGGCTGACTGTATTACTATTTGGACCTGTTCTGGACTTAAATGTGATGTTTTTTTTATATATTTTTAATTAAGATTTATTGTATTTATTCCTCTGTATTAAACCCGTGATATCTTGAGTGGCGCAGCTTAGTTATTCCTCTGTATTAAGTTTTGTATTTATAAGAATTGGCTTGCAATTCAAAAAGAACTAACGGCACGGCTGAAGGATATGGTTAGATCCTCAAACGCATCACGGAAATGTAAGCATCGTATTGAATACGATGAAGAACGACTAGTCGGACTAGTTGTTCTATGCATCGGAAATTAAAAAATTTTCATTTGACGAAACCACATGATCCAAGAACACTTCTCGGATCGTTTCGTCTAAACCACAAACAAGTATTAGGGTTACCTCTTAAAGCATGGTTGTGATCGAGTCTCTAAACGAAGATACCTCCTGTCTCAAGTCCGATCTGACGGAGGAGATGCTTGCGAGCGTGTTGATGAAACACGTGCTTCTCGCAATCCACGTTGATGATCCAAGCGACGGATCTCCTGATCTTGACACACGAGATCCGATGTCTTCTTCACGAGCGAGATGCACCGAAGGAGACGGAAATCCACGAGCAAACGATCGACCAACATAACGACGACACTACGGTGATGGAGAACCTCTCTAGGGCATCCATAGTGGACGGCCACATGAGAGAGAAATAGGGCATGTAGACAGAGAAAGAGATACTTATGTTCTCTTGTGTGTGTGTGTAAAGAAGAGCAAAGCGATGCCTCTCCTTTATAATATTTTGGGATCCATGGATCTCAATCCATGGGCAACACAAATCCAAGGGCTCTTATTGATTGTGTTTCTTTTAATGGCTAAGATTTGTGTTGGTAAAAACCAACAACAATTAATTTAATTTAGATTATATTGATAAATCAATATAAATCAATCTCAAATTAAATCAATCAAGCATGGAGATTATGTAATGAAGATTGCCTCCTTCCATAATATTGGATTTGGTGGCAATCTCATGCAATCTCATGAGATCTCATGAGATCACATTATTTCATGAAAATCTCCAAGATTTACAACAACACTTGTTGTAAATTATTCTACAAAAATAATTCATAATTATTTTGTGAATATTGCAGTCTTGCTATTGGAAAATTGTGAATCACATTCACAACCCAAAATAAAATATGAGTTACATTTTCAATTAATTGTCCAATGCGAATCCAATTGACATCAACATTTAATTAACAAATGTAAATTACAATTAGCTCTCTTATATATATATTATAAATCACATTTATAGTATATATGACTAATATGGATATTGCTATCCACATTATTCATATCCATGAAAATTAAATCACATTTAATCATCTTGGATCTCTATTCTCGTGTGCCCAAATAATATGAATCGCATTCACATTATTCACATCTTTGATAATTAAATCACATTTAATTATCTTAGATAACTCTCCTTATAATATGAATCAAATTCATATTATTCATGATAATTAACTCACATTTAATTATCAATTTTCTCAATGCTCGGATACACATATCAACAATGAAATTATCCTGAACTCTTTCAAGGATAATGCGCTTTCTCCGCAGACACTAGAGGTAAGGACAAGGCGATTATATTGTTCCACGTATAGTAACTTGAATATTGAGATCATATCTCAAATCTAGATCACGGGTCTCCCATAGATGCTTGATTAAATCAAGACCGCAAATCTAATCTTCTCATTGTATCTGAATCACATTCAAATCAATGTCCAACATTTGGACCAAGATCAGATTACTTCTCTACTGAGAGGAGTCACTAAAATCCAGACCCGTTTCATCACTCCCTAGGAATGGAAGTATCATTGTTATACAATCGTTTATGATCACATCACCCTCAGGTATTCCCAATACATGTACATCCTACATACTGGAAGACTCAGAATAAACCTAAAGTACTAGATCAACTTCATACTGTCTACTTCAGGGTTTTATCAGTAAGTTTCTCATTTGATCATTGGGAGTCGGTATCGATCATATACTTTCCAAAAAGCATATATCATACCTAGGTCTTGATCATATACCTTTCAAAAGTATATATCAAACTTACAAATTCAGTCAAACTTCCAAAGCGAGACGATCGTGCACGGAATTTGATTCTTCCCAATATCTCATGAGTGAGCTCATGCCTTCCGGTTCAGTAAATGAACCTGTAGGATCCCTTTGAGAGATCGTATTACTCATATGCCCTTATATGCACACCAACGCGCCGGTGTATAGACCTTGGTTAGATTATCAACCTATTGGTCTGCCAAATGTATATACTCAGACATATAGTAACACATCTGTCTCCAGTCAGAGGATGTATGCCTATATCGTGACAGTATACGACATAGGACTTTGGTTATCTCGATCTCGTTAAGTCAACTCTTTGACCTAACTAATCTGACACCTCCGAATCTCTATTCCCATGCAGAGTACCTGCATCAAGAGGTCGGTCAGATATCAGCCTAATTGAGAACGGATTGCCATCTCCTACTCAGGCTAGAGATCATCTCTTAATAATCATTTGACGGTACTTGATGAGTCCTCAATCTAACCCTTTAGATTTTCATCCAAGCACCAGCCTCTATGATTCAATTATTGAATCAACAGCTGTATGATTATTAAGATGGTCATGGTACATAACCCTAATTGTACTAAGGGACCTATTATGCAAAGTATTTATTCTTCATTTCAGATCAAGGAATGATATGTGCAATAACATTTATTACATAATGGCTCGCCGTGGGCTCGCATGTCCAACAGCGGCTTGTTGCCCGTTTGCCTTTTGTTTCGATATAAACTTTTCCCTATTTATCTTGAGCAATCTAATAACGAATATGCTATTGATTACGAATATCAAGTATAAAAAGTAATGCAACAACGAATATTTTCATTGTTATATAGTGTCCCTCGGATTATATATATGCATTTTACAAAATATTCATCACTACATATTCCTATATATCCGTTTTTTGTGGCAGATTAGTCTAGACAGTTGAGGATAAAAAGCATCGGTCCGATCGCTTTTAAAAAGAAAACAAATTAAAAGCCCAAGATTTGTTGCAATTCTTTTTTAAGCACAATCTTTGAGCAGTAATTCAGAAAGGCATATTTTTAAATACATAAGAAATAACATCACACATATCCTCCTCTTATCCTTAACCCTCCGATGTATATTCTAACGTAAAGTAGATGCATTTATACTCGATATCTCCACATTACTGATAAGGTGGTGGTAGGAGAATGGTAAGAATTAGGTAGGTAGGCAATGCACACCATTGTCCATCTAACCTCTTTCTTCCAAGTCTCATGCACCCCCAGCCCATACCACACAATCATGGAGAAGAAACAATGAGGGGAACTGCAGAAGCACCTCATGCACTCCTTCCCTTTGCTACAAGCAACACTTGCCATATATAAATCTCATCATGCCATGGTATCGTTGCACCACTCTATTCTCTAATTCTCCTCTTTGTGCCATAAACCTGCGATTCCAAGTGCTTCATCTAGGTCTTCTCTGCAAGATAATTCATCATGAGGCTGGGGAATCTTTCGTATCTTCTCCTACCTCTCGTGCTTTTCCCCATAGCACAGTGTTCCTACAGTGATGAAGCTTTTGTGAATTACCATGATTCTTTTGATGGAGCTGGAGCTCCCACTTCTGCTCCCAATGGTGATGGCGAGGAGTCGTCTCATGAAGCACGTGTGGAGCAGAGAAGGTCACGTCATCGTTTAACTTATCCCGACAAAGTTGTGGATGTATTGGACTATGGAGCCAGAGGTGATGGAACTGATGCAACTCAGGTATGCTATTATGTATTATCTTAAAGCTGAGAGCCCGGATCGTCTGCTGTACTGCAAACTCTGCAGTAACCGCGTGAGTCGTTCGATCTTGATCGAGCGGTTCGCACGAATTTGTACAGTACGATCTCACAAAAAGTGTGAATTCTTACAAACCGTTCGATCAAGATCGAGCGGCTCCAATCATCCACGGTTTTACTGTAGAGTCTGCAGTACTACATACGATCCTCTCACGCTGAGAGCCCGGATCAACTCACAAATTTACAAGTTAACTAATATTCCTAATAATTTGCTAAATGGTTAGTTCCCATTATATATTGACACCTTTCTTGAATTAGAATATTGTAATTATATAAACACATGCATTCATAAGGTTTACCATTAATTGAGTGTTATCTTTAGATGCCAACCATTGATCTTCACTATATGAATTGTCAGTTGTAATCCTTAATGCATATATAAATGAAAACGTAAGCTAGATACGAATAAATACCCAAATTTGTGATCTTCAAACGGAAGGTTTCACCCCCATTTTTAGTAGCTGATGAGTTAGGATCCAAAACACACCTACACCAATTCTACATCTTCCTTTAGGTAAACATTAGTTGTTACATAATTACAGTTTATTATTTTCACCAACAATATACCACCGCCTATATGTCGACTTTGTCATGTTTTTTTTCTACTAATCATTACTAAACTAGCAACCGTTGATGCCTAATTCTAAAAAATGCTAAATATAGTCGATATTAAATTCAAACTCCGAAGAAAATCAACCTTGCTGATATAATACTAATGAACATGCTGCTCATTATGAATTTCAATATAGATCTATTAACTTTATTGTTGTATATATATATTATACCCTGTTACATATGTAGATCATGGAATGTAGGCATTTAGAAGGGCGTGGAAGAAGGCATGTTCTTCTCATGTTCCTGTAGTCCTCCTTGTTCCCAAGACGACCGAGCACCTCCTCAGACCGATCAGCTTCTCCGGACCATGCAGCTCCACCATCATAATGAAGGTAACTTCCTTGCATATTTCCATATCAATTCATAATCTTCAGAGTCACATTAACATAAAGTAAACTTCGGAATAGATACAAGGTACGATATTCGCTCCCCGACGTAGATCTGCATGGTATGGAACAGACAGCAGGCACTGGATCATGTTCTTCAACATAACCCACCTGCACCTCCAAGGTGGTGGCACCATCTACGGCAGCGGAAGCGTCTGGTGGAAGAAGTCCTGCAAGATCAACAAGTTTCAAGTAATTACATCGAGATATTCAAAAACATGCAGTTCATTCGACGACGATATTAACCAACTGCTGTTGATTTCTTGCAGGCATGCCATGTTGCACCAACTGTAAGCCCATATCTTGATACGAAACATCACCATGCGATGTCTGGCATCGAATTTAAGAGCACGGATTATTGATACGTATGTGCGTACGCGTGCAGGCTGTGACCGTATACGGATGCGAAGACGTGAGGGTCCAGGACTTGAATATTAGGGATAGCCAACAGATACATCTCTCGGTCGAGCAGAGCAGCAACGTGAAGATCGCTAATCTCTCCATAACCGCACCACAGGAGAGCCCCAACACTGATGGGATTCACGTAGCCGGCACCAAGGACATCCACATCTCCAATTGCACCATCAGAACAGGTTCCATATTCGAAGCCATCTTCAACATATAGCTAGATGATCTTATAGCTAATAATAATCTTCATGATATGTGATATGCTTGAAGGTGATGATTGCATCTCCGTAGTGGGTGGATCTCATGGCATTTTTGTCAACAACATCACCTGCGGTCCTGGCCATGGTATCAGGTTGGTTTTCAGATCTTGTTATATAATCTGTCTCTTTCCTACCTCTTACCTGCTATCTTTTCTATGATTAACATGGTTAATTAATTAAGCACACTTTTGATGTGTCTGTTTGCAATAGCATTGGAAGCTTAGGGGCAAACAATACAGAGGATCGTGTCTCCGGCGTGGTGGTGGACAGTGTTAAATTTTTTGGAACCAGCAATGGAGTCAGGATAAAGACATGGCAGGTAATATATATTTGAATTGATCACAGACATTTAATAGTGAGGAGTGCCATTTATCGTGAACTTGAATGACTTGTTACAGAACTGGATATCTTCCAGTTATTTTATGCGTCTTTTAACTAAACACATAAGTTCAACTACATCAAATGCTGCACACGGTTACGGGAGAATCTGGTGCATTTTGGCCTGCAGCAAACGATCCTCTCAGCACATATTTCATGTATCTTCCAATTAAGAATCCTTCACAATAAACTTTTGGCGATGAAATTGACAGGGCGGTCGAGGGTACGCGAGAAATATCACGTTTCGAAACATCATAATGCACAACGTTATGAATCCCATAATCATCGACCAGAACTACTGCGACTCTAGGATCCCCTGTCGTCAGCAGGTAATATATATGCACGATCGATCACAAAGAGATTTGTACACCTGGTAGACGAGAGGTGAACTATTCATGTTTGCTTACTGTACTCTTCTTATTTGAATTCCTTTTACATTAGAAAACAGCGGTGGAAGTGAGCAATGTGAAGTACAAGAACATAAGAGGGACGAGCGCGACGGAGGTGGCGATAAAATTCGCCTGCAGCGAGAGCGTAGCATGCCACGGCCTAGCATTGAATGGTATCAACTTGGTGGGACGAGGGGATTTCAAGACCAAGAGCTTCTGTTACCACGCCGCTTTGGTCGAGTTGGGAAGAAGCATCCCGGTTCCTTGTGCATGAACCTTCGACCGTTATCTAGCTATAACTTATGTAAACGTTATCTTGTACAATGTTAGTACACACATGCTATCTGTAATTCGAGGTGTATTGAATGTTTGGTCGACAGAAGCATATGATATAAACTTCATTGCATATTTTGGCAGGCTGTTATAAAGTTTGTGAATCCTCTCAATATAACGGCATTATATAAAATAAACACATAACTACCATATTAGCAACAACACAAACACATCTAATTAGATAAAGATTTACGAAATCATATTACAATTGTTGAGTTGTCTTGTAATTGTTTGTGTAAACGGGTCTATGAGGGACCGTGTATGTTGCGGAAGCATGGAACGAAAACCTCGAACAAGATAACAAAGATGAATAACCTCCACACAAAAATAAGCAAGCAATCAAACCAAAAATCAGTGTTGCAGAAGTTGGTATTCGGTATTTAGTCGGAGGGATCAATGGATAGAGAATAACGAGTATTCGGACAACTATTCAGAATTATTTGATTTTTTAATTATTTTTAATATAAAAATATTTTTAATGTATATATTCTTATATATTTATACATATATTATCATCAATAAACAATAATGCAACGTAAAATTATCCATTAACATACATATACAGAGATTTGATGTTGTTTTGCCACATCTTATTCGTCTGTTCAGGCTACATCTAGGGGATGCCGGTGATTTTCTTCTGGACGGATGACTGGAAGCGAGACGGGACCCTGGCATCCCGCTTCCTGCATTTATTCGCCTCGACAGAGGACAAAAATGCCCGTGTTGTTGATTCCTGGACTAATGGTATGTGGAGTCCCGCCTTTACAGCCGGCTCATCTGAGCGACGTAGACAGGATTCTCTGCATTTGATGGAATATCTGGTTGGGGCCGAGGGACCAACTATTGGTAGAGACCACTGGATTTGGTCAGGGGGCGAATTCATTGTCAATAAGACCTACAGTCTTTTGATCGGCAGAACGACTCCGCCTCAAGGGAATCTGGTTAGAGATTGTAGAGTCATTTGAGAGTTGAAGATCCCTGGCACGGATTAGAGTTTTCATGTGGCCGTTAAGACATCGGAGACTGCCCACAAGGGAGAGACGAGCCCGCATCCTCCGCTTGGAGAATAGTTCTTGTGCTCTCTTCAGATCAATGGAGGAGACCGCTGAGCATTTGTTTCTTGGATATGTGAAAAGGCGAAGGAGCTTTGGCTGGCAATGGATGTGGCTTGGATTGATCATAGTAGCATTTCATCCTTCTGGAAATCCCTCCACAACTCTCGATTCCGTCCAACTATGGAGAGATTTGTACCGATTGCAGGCTTATGGGCGGGCTTTATGGATTGTCAAGAATGGGGTGATCTTCCACTTTGAGAGACTCTATGTTGAAAATGTAATCCATCATGGTCGGACTCTCCTTGAGCCCTGGGTGTTGTAATTATATTTTTTAATCTAATGGGGCAGACACCTACGCGTGTTTTCCCCTTTTCTGATTCAAAAAAATATACAAAGATTTGACATTTTTGATAATATCATGACAAATGGTAACTCTTGAAATCTTAAAAAAAATAAAAATAAATAAATAAACCAGCATTTAATTACTACTCGGTCGAATAATCGGACCAACTACTCGGTTAGCCCAACTATTGGCCAACTAGAGGTTATTCAGCCGGGAAGCCCCCCTTTCCCACCTCATAGTTTGACCGAATAGTCGGCATAGTCGATTGACTATTGCAACACTGCAACAAACACAACCACAAGTGCACAGAGATTTTAACATGGAAATCCCCCAAAATGTCTAGGAAGAAAACCACATGGCCGACACGAACCAAATCACTCCACTACAATGGTGATATAGTTGTTCTTCACAAATGCTACACAAGACAAGAACTTCTTGTTTGTCTATCAACCAAAATGAACACAACCAACATGTTAAAAGATGGAAATGGGGGGTTTTCACCAAGAAGGAGAAACGAATATGTAGCTCTTCTCCGAAACGAACATTGTAGTTGCACCTTGTAGCATCTCGTACACTTGAGCACTCACCAAGAACCGCATGAGGAAGAGGAAAGGGGTCGAAGAGCTTCTTCTCGATCGACCTCACACAAATGTGGGAGTGGAGTTATGGCGCAATAGATGGAGCCACAACTTTTTCTTTGTTGTATTCTTCATTAGAATATTGGCTCTTGCTCTATGGAGAACAACACTCGTAGTCCTTCACCTGCTATGGCACGAACGGCGTAGGTCACCTATTATACCTTCCGTGACCCGCTCCCTGCAGTTTCTAATGTTGTCAGCCCGACCTACTACAAAATCTGCTTATGTACACCCCCACATGCTATGACTTGAGTGTCATAGCAGGTCACTTGTTGTGCATCACCTGCTACCACCAGTGCCACATGTTGCAGACCACATGTTACATCATCTTCTCCTGTAACTTCACCTGATATAACTATGTCTACTGCCACGTCACATGTTGTAACACCAATACATATAGATTGGAGTCCATAGTAAGTAGGTGCCTTTTGTGAGTGCCACCTACTACTAACACCCCCCCCCCCATGAGGAGATCACTTGATGCCCTTCTCAGTGTGAGGATATTTGCTCCAACACAAGGGAGCGGTAAACTTCAAACTTCTCAAATGGAAACAACTTCATCATCATGTCAGCTCCATTGTCATTAGTATGGATCTTGTCAATAACAAATTTCTTCTCTTTGAGAGCATTATCATTATTGTGAAGTTCATTTACTTCATTGTTGTCTAGACTCTTAAGGAAATCTACCCATAGAGATGTCACATCTCTAGAGCCAAGTACATTTCTAGTCTTGCGTTCATTAAGTATATATCCAATATTGTTCTTTACATACCCAATGAAGTACCACTCTTGAGTGAATGATTTTAGATTGCCATCATCCATGTATATAACATGAACCAAACAACTCCAAATTTTAAATTGTCTACCACTTGGCTTGATTTCATACCACAACTCATGATGATTTCTAGGTATTTACTTGCATGTAATCTTATTTAGGACATAGGTTGCATCTCTATTACGTGTCCCTAGAAACTAATAGGTAATTATGATTTATTTATCATTGATCTTACCATGCTTAGCATGGTTTTGTTACGTCTATCTGCAAATCCATGAGTTCAAGAGTGCTTGGATGAGTGAGATTGGAAATTATTCCTCCCTTTTTAAAGTATTCTTTGAATTCATTTGAGAGGTTGCCATCTCAATTAGATTGAGTTTATTTTATCTTCCTTCCTATTTGGTTTTCAATCAAAGCCATCAATTCTTTGAACTTTAAAAGGCTTCAGACTTGATTCGTAATAGGAATATAAAAATGTACCACAAATGAAAATCAATAAATATCGCATAATATTGATGTCCATGACGTGTTGTAGTACTAAATGGACCACATATATGTATGCAATAGGTCAAGTATACATTCATATCTTATACATTTTTGCGAGTGTGTCCTATATATTTTACCTTGAATACAATGCATGCAAGTCTGTAAATTGTGGTCTTTCAAAAACTATATAAGTTCACCTTTTACCCGTCTATTAATCTTACTAATAGAAACATGTCCAAGTCTTTGATAGCAGACCATTGGCGAATGATATTTATCCTTTTGAAAGAGATCTACACAAGGCGGGAGCAAAGTCGTCAAAGTGGTCGATGAGAACCTCGGGCTCTTTTCAACAATCAACTCACACTATATAAAAATTAATGACAAAGCAAGTGTAAATCAAAATTTATTATAAACCCTACAAATAAATGAGCGTATAGTGACAAGCAAAGTAGGGTGTCGAACACACGGCGTAGCACTTAATATTAATTTTAAAAAAATAATATATGTGTGTATATATAACTATGCACAATGTTAGTCCAAGAATGTGGGTTTTTAATTTTATATTTATATATTTTTTTATACTTTTTTACATATTTTAGTTTTTTTTATTTTTATGTTTTTTAAAATTATAATTTCTTTTTCTTTTAAATATATAGTATAGGAGATAATCGACTATATATACAATATATGCTAAGATAATTACAAATACAAGTAAAAATACCCAAATGCAGGAAATAAAATATTTTTAATTTTTAAATAATTTTTATAATTTTTGTATTTTAGGAAATTTTGTTAATTTTTATGGATTTTTAAAGTCGAAATACCCAAAATAAGGGATCTGATAATTGATTGAAATTGAAATGAATATTAAAAATAGCAAAATAAGTCCACAAGTGTTCCAAATAATTTTAATATATATATAACAATATAAATAAAATTCAGAGGTAGAAAAAAAATATATTTTTTGTATTTTTGGGATTTCTAATCTTTATAGTGGACTTTGGAGCTTTTTAATTTTTATGTGTTTTCTTTTTTATTTTTTGGATTTTTATTTGAAGGTATTAGACACTATAACATGATTTTTTTTGGAAATTTTTAAACACTATTTTATAATTTTTTTGGGGGTTTTAAGATAAACAGTGACTATTCATGTAATATTCGATTTTTAGACAATATGAAAAGGCCATAAAATGAAGATGTAATTATTTAGCGTGAACAAGCATGCATCAAGGTACCTAATCCTATTTTTTCATGATTTTAGGGCATGGTTGATATTTTTAATAAATAGCAAGCCACACAAAAAATGATTAAACTAGCAAGGTTATTTTTTTCAATTAAAATTAAATGTGAGGGGTACAATGCAATTTAACCCAAAATTTATCGCTAATATTCAAACTTTATATGTTAAAAGATAATTAAAATAACCCGCAAGGGTTTACATGAAATATTACTAATATAAAACGTGTGTATGTACGTGACTCTAATAGGGATTAATTAAACTCCAATATTTAAAAAGTTCTAGGAGGCATATGCAATTTGTCCACTACTTTTTAAACGATGGGTAATAGTTACAAGACTCTTTAAAAATTACAAGATGGTGGAGGGGGTTCTGTGATAATTACCCATTAAGGCCTCTGATCGAACAACACTAATGATGCTACATGTCTGATCGTATGGTCGAGCACTCGTAATGTTTCACCTCGAATCTACGATCCCGATTAGATCTGGAGGTGGGCTTCAATCGGATGGCACCTAGAGCTCCTTCATGAGCATGAAGAACACCCGGAAGGGTGAACTTCAATCATCGATTCAACATAAGTCTGAGCACCAATATTCTTACTGACTAGTGTAAAAGGACGTGGGGGCACCTCAACGTGCAATGGTATGCTCCATTGGAGGCGAGGAAGCTCGAGGTGGCAAGACGATGTCCAAACACATGGAGTAACTTTCGAGTGATCGTTAGAGCTTCAGACACTACCTCGCACCTGCAAACATGCACCAAAAGATTTCTGAGCATGAGGTTGTCTTCCTCGACCTAGGAGTTTACCAAAATAGAGGGCAGGATGGTTGGGAGATAGAGATCTGACGATATAGTAGAAGAGGAGCTCAAAGTCCTTCAATTTGAGCAAAATCGAAAGGGCTTTTGCGATGGATTGTGGAGAAATTTGTAGGGGATCGAAAGAGAGGATGGGTCGATTACAGTTAGATCACAGGGAAAGTGATCTGGAGCTCGAGCTCCAGGTCAAAGATGGATTTGATTATTACCCTACTCCTTATAGTTAACTATGAAATTAAAGGCATAAATGGAACCTAGGGAATATACATTACCTAAAATGCGAAGGAAATGGGGCTCAATTGAACTGGGAGCTCAAGAGAAGAACCGACCGGAGCAACTCCGGTGGTGGGTGGATTTGCCTCTCCGGTTGTCCTCCTCTCTGCAGATCAACACCCGAAGCTTCCTGTCACCAAGCTGGAGTTGATTAAGGAGATCTGAGGGACTAAAATAGGCCAAAGATCGATCAAAAAATCAAAATGGGCTAGGGGGACTTATTTATAGATGTATTTTGAGCGAGTTTTGAGGGGTGATTGCATACAATCGATTGAGGATTGGTGGAGATTCGGGTGAGGTCGAAGATCTGGGACGAATGGGATTAGCAATAGTGGAAGTCTCGAGGGTAAAAGGTGAAAAATGGAGGTGTAAATCTGCGAAGTGGGCGCGCATGTGACTTTTGACAGAAGTCAGAGGGGGTGAGGTACAGTTGACCTAGGTCAATGAAAGGAGACACATGGTTCGTCCACGTGGACCAATCAAGAAATTCCAAGGCAAAAGAGCCTTGAAAATAGAGAATAAATAATATTTGGTTTTGTTATTTTTATTTATAAAATGAAAAGTGTTTCTAGTTTTCTGTAGTATTTTATAAATATTTTTATTCATTTTTTCTAGGTGTTTATTAGAGATTACTTTTTATAAATATATATAGATATTTTCATCTTTGTTTTGTATATTTTATTTTTATTTTGTATTTTCAATTTAATTATTTTATTTTTATAACTAATATATTCATAACTTATTTTTATGTTCATAAAGATATTTTTATTATATTTTTCTAATATAATATTTATACTTAAATAAATAAGTCTATTAATTACATAGGTTTTTGTATTTATGTTCATTTATGTACTTAGTATACATATTTTATTTTACTGATTTATTTATGGTTTTATTTTTTTAACATGTACATATATTATAAAAAATATTTATATAAATTAATAATAATAATAAAGAATAAATAAAATGAATATTTTATTTGTAATAGGATCCAAAACCTAACTTTCACACATTAACTCCAAAAATGTGAAACTACCTTCATTAAATAGCTTATTAAAAGTTATATGTAATTAAAGTTGATTTTGATACATTTCGATTTTTACTTGGGAGATATGCATATGAGAAGTTTGGGTTTGAGCATTTGTTATGTATATAAAATATACACATTATATCATTTTTGTATGCAATAATTGTTGTATTTTTCTATACAATTTTATCTACAACTTCATATACAAAGTATCTTTATTAGAGTGTAAATAATAAAGAATAAAATAGGTCTCAAAAAGTAATTATTGGCCTATTTTGTATAGTGTTTCGACTGTGGTTTCTGTACAATTAACCACCCTATCTCCCCCTACTTTATTCCTTATCGACTAAGTCATCATGATGATTGAGTCTCGAAGGCTAGGGTCACTTTATTGTCCTTGACACTTCGCTCTTTTCTTTCATTTATTCGTTTATTTTGATAATAAATATAATAAATGTATAGTATTTCATACAGTATTTTGTACAAATTAATGAATGTTTATTTTGATAAATTAATGATATATTCATGCATTCAGCTAGGATTTAAAGGCCTGAATGATTGAATAAAGGTGATGAAATGGAGATTCATCATATGTCTTGATCTTTTAGGTTTTTATTATTAGTGATATTAACATTCATGACTAATTCATTCATGTCCAATTCAAAGAGTCCATCATATGTTAGAAAACCATTTGACATAGATTTACCATAATGACTTATGATAAGTTTTTTTATAAAATAAAAAGAATATCCACGTATAACTAGTTAAGATACATATAAAAAGGTCCTTCTAAAATATAAAACATAGAAATATTTTCTAATTATTAGGACTCTTCTACTAGATAATTGTATCACCCCAACTCCCGAGGTACGGGAATAGCGTGCGATATCGGTATCGCATGCCTGTGTGGTTCGATGGCAACACAATGAAGTTGTGGAGGACTTCACCTTAGCATACAGATAGCTAAGGATGGGTTTTACCACACAAAGGTTCGAAGACCGTGGGCTTCCCTTGGAACAACACAAGTGTTCGAAGACACTTAACAGAGAAGAGATACAACATCCTCCATAGAAGCCAGTTGACGGTGTGATATCGGTTGTAGAAGACGAAGGGATTACATGGAAGATGAAGAGCTAAGGCATGTGAAGAGTCATTTCGGAAGATGAAGGGTCTTTGTAGAAGATGAAGAGTCCTTGCATTCGTTGTAATGTAATAATGGCATCCCTTCATATACCCCCGGCTGTATATTAGGAGGGGTAGAGCTCATTTGTAAACAAAAACAACAAACTCAGAATGAATCTCTTACTAATAAAAAAGAGGGTTTAGTGTCATTTCTCTTGTGCTTGAGTGCTTGTGTTCAAGTATTATAATAGTGTGTTGGTGTACGTCTACACGCAAAGGGGAAGGATGGTAGCTTGTGAGAAGCTAATGCTGCACACGTTAGTCTCAAAATCGGTGTTGAGATTTTATCCCTATAACAACTGGTGTCAGAGCTAAGAGACGACGCCCATCACCTAAGATCACATTGCTTCCTTAAAGGGAGTCATGATGGAGATCCAGTCCACACTATGTGCTCATGCCCAACGCTTGGCTCTCCTAGAAGATGATATAGGCATGGGATCATCATGTGTCAATGATGGGAGTCTACTCTAGCTGACATAATGAGGGAACTTGGGGAGCTGACATAATGAGGGTCGAACACAAGGAGCACGTGATGGCCTTGCGGCCTACGAAGTAGTCAAAAAGAGTCAAAAATAATGAGAAACTATTTTTGGTGGATTTTTAAGTGTTTTTAAATTTTTTTTGGATTTTAATTAATAAGGAGAATAAAGAAACAAAGGAAACAACCAAGTTCAAACAATTATTTAATGTAACAAAAATCAAGAAAAAGTTCCAGAAAAAATGTTTTTGTGTATTTTATGTTTTTTTACTGTTTTTAGTGAATTTTTGGGATTTTTCTGATTTTTATATGATTTTCTAAAAATGAAACAATGCACAAAAAGGATGGTACTGTCCAGCAGATCTTGAGGGACGTAGATAAAAGATCTAAAAGTCCCAATAAGCCTGGAGGTACTTTTCATGTATAGAGAAAGAAATAAGGAAAATTTGGGCACCTTAATTATCGTTTTTGGATTTTTAGATTAATTATTAGAATTTTTATAAGATTTTTAGTGTTTTTCAATTTTTATGAGTTTTATATACTGAAAAATAGCCAAAATGGACTAGAAAATCAAGCAAGCCAAAACCAACAGTAGCTAATGTTTTTGTAATTTTTGGATAAGTTTTAATATTTTTTTGTGATTTTTCAAATCAGACAGTAAAGAAAATTGATGTTTTTGAATTTTTAAAAATATCAAAACAAAACAAAAATGTCTCCAAAAATTCCAAAAAATTTCACACTAAAGCAGGAGCCATGTGTCCAATTTTCATTGGATTTGGAGTTGATTTGCTATTTTATTAAAAATCAAAACCAACACAGTGCACAGGGACCTAAACGCAAATAGTAAAAGTTCTGGGGGTCCGGTGCAAAATTCCCACAAAATCACGTGTGAAGCACGTGTCAGGGGCACTCAGGGACCTAATTGCAATAAAAAAAGGTCCCTGGACTAAATAATAACTAGTATTAAAAGTCCAGGGGGCTTGTTGTAAAATACCCAAAAATAAACGCACATGCACAAATAATTCACGCACAGGGGTATAAATGCAATTTTCTAAAAATATTCATTCATAAAGTAACATCCAGAACTACAAGGGCATCAATGCAAATACACCAAAAAAATCACGTGATGATGCACGTGGTCCACGTAGACAGGGGTATAAATGCAAATAAAGAAAGTACGAGGTCCTAAGTGCAAAATGTTCGGAATAAAATGAACTTGATAAAATATTTACAGGACTAACTAATAAATGCGAAAAGCAGAGGGGCCTAAGAACAAATTACCTCTTATTAAATATCGAGGGCTGGATGTGCGCCACGTGGAAGATCTGACGGTTGAGGAGGCACGGCGCACAACGAAAGAACCCTCGGCGCGATCGAGAGGCTAGGAAGCTCCCACGTGGAAGATCTAACGGCTGAGGTGCATCATGGGTGAACGAACGGCTTCCGCTCTGATTGGACGGTGGGGGCTCAGCCACGTGGATGATCGAACGGGTACAAGACGTTGTGGCTAAGCCTCGCTGAGCCAACGGTGCGGATCGAGTCTTCAGATGATCGGACGGTCAGAGTTGCTCCTCGAATGGATGGCTGGGATGCGAACTGGAGCTGAAGGTCGATCAGACGACTGCAGAGGATGGAGGACGAACAGTTCGCCGGCGAACTTTGCCGGACTCGTGCTGGCACAGGAGTCCTCCTCGGAGGCCACGGATGATCGGAGAAGAAGCGTGGAGGCCTTCCGCGTCTAGTGGAGGCCCCCGATGACCCAACGGAGCCCTAGGGAGCTCCGGCGAGGTCGGCGGAGGCGAAGCTGCTGGACCTGATGGTCCAAGCCCTCAGATGGGCTTGGATGAACCTGCAAACTGTGTCAGCAAACTCACGGGTCGAGGGAAAACTGCCTCGACCCCGTTAGACGTGGTGAAAGTGATCGGTGAGGCGACAGGTGGGGGTGGCGGAGCTACTCTACTGAATCGGAAAATTCCTAATCTAAGCTATTCTACGGCCTAAAGAGGTTACCTGGCGGGTGCTGTCGACTGTGCTGGAGCTCGGGGAGCTCCGGGATCATTGCCTGCAAGGGGGCATCGTCTCCCCGAGGCTGGGCGCGCTCGCGGCGGCGCACGGCGGTGAAAACCACTGGATCAGTGGCTCCCGGCTTCCTGGGCCTTGCTGCTACTCTGGAGAACGCGGCTGTCACTCAGGCACTCCAGAGGAGGTCACAGGCGTCGAGGGGGAGATCCAAAGATACGTGAAATGGCTGCCGGAGGCGAGATCTTATATGATTAGGGGTCCGGCTTGGAGATGATCGGGCGAGCTTATCGGAGCTCGGACCCCAAGAACCCTTGCCGGGCGAGGATATGGAATGATCAAGGAACAATCGGGGCCCGAGGTTTGAGGTTTTGGTGATCGGATCGCGTGGGAAAAATTTGGAGAAAAGACGGGTCGGGCGCGGATCCGGAATAGATGTGGTCCAGGGGGAGAGTTGACCGGGGGTCATCAATCCCCCGTGGACCAATGGGATGCGGCCACGTATTAGGGATTTGGAAAATCAATGTAAAATAGTATATGGCCGAATTATTAAAAACTCAAAATATGAAAAATATTTATTTTATTTTTTTCTATTTTTTAGTGATTTTTAATTATTTTTCTGAAATCTAATTTAGGTATTTACAAAATATTATTATTTTATATAGGTATATACAATATGTATTTTTGATTTTGATTTTTAATTGTTTATTTTTGTATACTTTATTCCAATTTTATATTTTATTTATTTATATAATAAAAATTGGAATAATTTGATATTTTTATTTTATTATTTATATACAAGGGGAAATAAATAGATATGTACATATGTATACATGGTATATATACAATGTAGGTTTTGATTTTTATTTTGTTTCTTTTTATTTTATTTTTTATTTTTGATTTTTATTTTATTTATTTACATTATGGAATGTGGAGTATGTACATATTTTATTGGATTTTTATTTATTTATTTATAAGGGTAAATACATAGATAAAGGGATCTATGTACATGGCTTTTATACAATGGTGAAGGGATTTTTAATTTTCTTTTTATTTTTATATTTTTATTTTGATTTTATCTTTACAAATATTTACAAATAAATATAATCCATTTTTATTTTTAGAGGAAAATATTTTTATTTATTTACAGGTATATACACATATGAGCTTCCTTATCTCTCTCTACTTGGGTTTTTATGCGGTCAGGCTCATGCTGAGCCCTCCCTTGGGATTAGGTCGCTCAATATTTATTCTAAATATTTCCCTCTTTTTCTTTTGACTCTTTATTCTTTTATTTTAGCACAAAAACATGCTAATTATTAGTTTTTACACAGTGCATGCTTTTTGCTAATTATTTGTATTTACACCTATCTACATGTATTTGCAAAGGTTTTTGTAGCTAAAATATAAGAATAAAGAGTGATGAATGGGTATTCATCAGGGGTGGATCCAGCGATGAAAGAAGGCCAGTGGTCTCAGAGCCCAAGTCATTCTCAAGTACACTGTGTGCTAAAGAGTTGGAAAACTATCTGTAAGATAGGGAGGTGTACTTCAAAGCTATCAAGACTCTTGAGGTGGAGAAGGTATCCTTGGCGGTAATGTACCTATCCGACCATGCGAAGCTATGGTGGATGTGTCATGCATCCGAAGGAAGACCAGACATCTCGTCTTGGGATGAGTTAGTGAAGGAACTAAAGGAGCATTTTCTACCCACTAACACTGCTTGGGTAACGAGGGAAGCTCTCCAAAGGTTGAAGCAGACGAGAATTGTATGGGAGTATGTACGATAGTTCTCGTCACTATTGTTGGATATAAAAGATATGTCTGAAGAAGATAAATTTTTTAATTTCATGGTGGATCTCCAAAACTGGGCTCAAGAAAAGCGTAGGAGACAAGGGGTGAAGGAACTCATACGATCATTACTGCTACAGATGTGTTGGTCGATTATAAAGTCTATAATACACTACGAAAAAGAAGGAGACTGAAAAGGCAAAGAGCAAGCTTAAAAAGAAAAGCAATGGAAAGTTCAAGAAGTTCGGAAAGATAGAAACTTCAAGGGAGGGAGCATAATCCTCTAAGACGACCGAGTAACCTAAGGGTAAGGGTTGCTTCATCTGTGACGGGCCACATCGAGTGCGGGAGTGGTTGAAGTGAGAGAAGCTGAATTCTATGACTATGGAGGAGAACTCATATGAAGAGGCATGCATGATGAACCTGAAGATGCTGCGCAACGTTCACTTGTATCTGCTGAAGTCGGAAAAATAGGAAAAAATGGAGGTGGAGCGCGAAGATCCAGAGCTGTGTGCCTCGATGTGGTGGTACACAAGAAGAACCTTTCAACCATGATAGACACTAGAGCGATGCACAACTTTCTCTCCAACTAAGAACTTGGGAGCTTCGGAGTTCCCTTGGAGAAGACCTAATGTTGTGTAAAGCTTGCCAACTCTGAGTCACTACAAATAGAAGGTATGGTAAGATACACTGTCCAGTTGGGGGATAGGCAAGGAAAGGTACGCTTCCTCGTGGTACATCTCGATAACTTTCAAGTTATTCTGGGATTCGAGTTCTTGAAGAAGGCGAAGGCGCATGTGACTCCTTATCTGGTAGGAGTCTTCTTCGTAGCTGCAGATAGCCCCTACTTCTTCAAGGATATCAGGAAGAAAGGATGATGAACCGAGAAATCTAACCAAGACCCGGGTGAAGGTATAAATCACTCAAGGGTCGTTGCGATCCGGATCTCGGAGAATCGGCTCAATCAAGAAAATGAGATCAGACCACCAAACAAGAAGATAAAACAATCAAAACAGAGATAGCGGTCCTGGCTATGAGATTAGCCTGGTGTAGCACCAAGGGTCGGACTCAGGGGGCACGAATTGGCCTTGCAGCCTACGAAGTACTCAAATCGAAAATAAGGGAAGAAAATGTATTTTTTGTGGTTTTTGTAATTGTTTTTATATTTTTTTAGATTTTTAATAATAAGGGAAAATAAGAAAAAGGCACACAAGAACAACTCAACAAATTATTTAATCACTCAAAATGCACAGAAAATTCAAACAAAAATATTTTTATGTTTTTTAGTTTTTTTAGTGTTTTTGGTTAATTTTTCAAATTTTTCTAATTTTTATGTGATTTTTTTAAAATCAAGAAAGCCCAAAATAGAAGCAAACTGTCCAGCCAGACTTTAAAGGTCCATTTAAAATATCAAATGGACTTTCACAGCCTGGAGGTAATTTTTATGAAAAATACAAATAAAAACAAAAATTCAGAAAAAGAGTTTATAATTTTTTTGATTTTTCTAGAATTTTTTAGAATTTTTATGAGTTTTTTAGGGTTTTGCAATTTTTAGGGTTTTAATATATCCAAAAATCACGAAAATTGCACAGAAAATAAAAGACACTAAAACTAACTTACACTAATTTGTTTGTAATTTTTAGAGGAGTTTTAGTATTTTTCTTTGATTTTCTAATTCAAACAGTAAGAAAAATCAAAGTTTTTGAATTATTAAAATATCAAAAAGCCTAAAAATGTACCAAATTTTTAGTGAAATTTTTACACAGTGGGAGGAGCCACGTATCCAAATTTCACGCAATTTGGGTTTGATTTGATATTTTATTTAAATCAAACAAAGGCTCACAGTGCACAGGGACTAAATGCAAGAAAAAATAGTTCCAGGGGCCAATCAATAACAAGGCAAGAAAGTGCAGGGGCCCTCGTGCAAAATGTCCACGAAATCACGCGCAGTGCACGTGAATCAGGCACGGAGGGACCTACTTGTAGTTCCTATTTTAAAACATGCAAATAGTAACACGCAAGAAGCATATGATAAATCGTGCAAAAGTTCCAGGTCCTCACGTGTCGAAGCACGTGGTCCACACACACAGGGACTATAATGCAAATACAAGAAACTTAGAGGCCCAGAGTGCAATTTAACCAAAATAAAAAGAATTGACTAAAATATTTACAAGACTAGATTGCAACAAGGAAAGACAGAGGGGCCTAAGTATAATTTACCCTTATTATCGGAGGGACGAGGAGATGCCACGTGGATGATCGACGACTGTGGATAATGGACGCCTCTTCGTCTGGATGGACGGCCTGGATCAAGCCCTAAATAAATTGGGCGGTCGTTGAAGCTCCTTAGATGAACGGTTGGGATCACGTCTGGTGCGAAGGGCTGATCCGACGGCTACTGAAGGTGCTCCAAGAACTCGACGCCGGCGAACTTCGCCGGCCCAATGCACGCGGTGGAGACCTCCTCCTGAGCTGCTGGGATATGGAATAGCATCGCCAAGGTGCTCCGCAGCTGATGGACGCCTCCGATGAGGCCGGGGACAACCGGAGCAGCCTGGCAACGGCGGAGGGTGGAAGCTCCTGGGATGAAACGTCTCGACCCTTAGATGGGCCGCATTGACCTGCAAAATAGAATAGGAAGCTTCCTGGGTCGAGGGCAAACTGCCTCGACCCAGTTAGGGGTGGACTGGCGGTCGGGCGAGTCGATATGGACGACCTCTAGCGAGGTGACGACGTTGGAGGTCGAATCTTGACTCCGGGGCGAGACAAGGTGAGTGAGTGGGTGAAGAACATGGAGAGGGGTCTCACGGAGATGATGGTCGGGTCGGATGATCGATTGGACGACGGAGTGAGCGGAATCGATCGGCGACGACGGAGGGTCGATTTGGGCGTAATGGAAAATTAGGCGAAAATGAGGGGATTCGAGATTACCTAGTGGATGGAATCGACTGGGGACGAGCTCGCGGAGCTCTAGGTCGTAGCCTCAAAGGGTCGTCAAGTCCCGAGGCTCTGGCGCACCTCGCGGCGGCACACGGCGGCAAGAGTTGCCGGATCAGTGGCTGGTGACTTCCTCCTCCTCTCTGCAACACGCCAATCGGTAGCTGTCACTCTAGGGATCAGGGTGGAGGTCCTGGGATGAAGGAGCAGTGCCAAAGATGCGGGTAATGTGCGATGGAGGTTGATCTATATACAACTGCAGGTCCGAGAAGAAGGCGTCGGGTCCGGCTTGGTGAAGCACGGACCCCTAGGCAAAGGCTCGGGCGAAGGTCTCGGATCTACAAGGAACAAATGGAGCCCGGGGTTTGGGTATTTGGTGCTCGAATCATGGTGCTAAAATTGGAAGAAGTCGGGTCAGGCGCACGAATCCGCGAGAAAGAGGTCCGTGGGGGAGAGTTGACCGGGGGTCAACATCCCCCGTGGACCAATCAGAATCAACCACTTATTTAATATTGGGAAATTCAATAAAAAATAGTAAATGACTTATTTTCGAAAAAGTTAAAACATGAAAATTGTTTATTTATTTTGAAATTAATTTTTAGTGATTTTTATTTATTTTTTTGAAAAATAATTTATGTATTTACAAAATATTATTATTACATACAGGTATATACATATGTATTTTTTATTTTTGATTTTTAATTATTTATTTTTATACAATTTATTCCAATTTTATATTGTATTTATTTATAACATAAAATTTGGAATAAAATGGTATTTTTATTTTATTTTTATTATTTATTTACATATGTGAAATAAATAGGTTTATATACATATTTACATGGTAGATATACAAGGTGAGAAATTTTATTTCTTTTTATTTTTCTTTTGTTTTTCCCATTTTTATTTTTGTTTTATAAACATAAATATGTACAAAATATAAGAAACACATTTTTATTTTTATTTAGAGGAAAATAATTTTATTTATATACATAGGTATATGTACACATAAATGACCCTATCTTTCTCTACTTGGGTTCTTTTGCGGTCAGGCCCATGTTGAGCCCTCCCTTGGAATTAGGTCACTCAATATTTATTCTAAATATTTCCCTCTTTTCTTGTGTTTCTTTATTCCTTTATTTTGGCACAAAATCATGCTAATTATGCATATTTACAAGATGCATGTATTTTGGTAATTTATGATATTTACACATATTTACAATGTATTTTGCTTAAACTTCTAGCTAAAATAAAGGAATAAAGGGTGATGAAGTGGGATTCATCAAAGGACAACAAGGAGCCATGTCTGCGATGCAAGTCTGCAATGAGCTAAAGAAGGGGGAGACGATGTACTTGGATACGGTATGTCACGACCCTAATTTCGGGCCATCGGATCCTCCCATAACCGGATCTGGTTACTCGATAATAATTCATTCAACAATCACAACTAACATTCAGAAATAGACCGCAAATAAAAATACTCAGAAGGAAGTATTTCAACACTTTGCCATTCAGAAAATAAAGTTCAGATGATACCTTGTCCCACTATAACCATTTACATGTACATCAGCTTGGAAAGGAAAAATACACAAAAGGTTACTAACTACCTTACAAAGTAAAGCCATTGTGGGTTGCTGGATGTCTAGTATGTAAGCTGGATGGATTTTTAAAGTCCTTGCGATGGCTCACCGACACCTGTTGGATTTTCCATAAATCATAGGATAAAAATTAGCGAATGCTAAGTAACGAAGAAGAGAAAAGCAAACAAATTGTGTAATTTTGCAAAACTTGTTATCATTAAAGGTTTCATTCCTTCTTGTTAATTTAAGTCCTATTCCTTTATATTCCACGTCAAGGATTAGTCCTGGGAAATTACTTCACCACTATAAGGACTCCGAAGCTGTGGACACTTCGGGATTAGAGATTGCGTTGATTTTGGTAAGCTTATGCCGCTGCACGTCGCCTCAACCAATCCTCCAATACTACCCTGACAATTTTCTTTTCTTTTCTTAAGCAGGGTTTCAAACCCTCAGCTTGGAAAACAAATGAGCACACTGTCCTCGAGGACTCGGTTACTTAAAACCTCATGCTAACATTTAATCATATAACCTAGCGGCTTTAAATACATATTATCGTGACCCAGCCGCTATTGAACCACATGTGCCTCCACATGGCAGGACCACATCTTCCGTCTTTCAACCCGAAGATATTGGCTCCTGGTACCACGCGTTGCAAATCATTCATTTCGTGCACACTTAACATAACAGGGTAATGGTGTCTACCTAGGTAGGGAAACGCCAATACGGGTTCCTTCCGACAAACCTACAAGTTGCATGCCTGACCTGTAGTTCTACTCCCACTCATCCTTAACGTGACACACGATCCTTTTCAGGATCCAACTCTAGCCACATCAATTCCCATGATGTAATCCTTTCGTTAAGTCTTCGATTTGCATAATCAGCAATACTTAGTATAGACTCACATATATATTATTCATATGCATATATACACGTGTTTATGCCTATTTTAACTCCCAAACCCTAACTTTCAAAACTACCGCATCATTTTGATGCTTAAATCTTATTTTAGTGGAAATCACAAAGCAACTCTTCGGACTTTTCAAAACTAGCCAAAAATTAGGGTTATTCATAGCAAAGAACATAAAATCAAGAATTTCAATAATCTCGTATGAAAATTCAACAGCAAAAGGTAGGATTTCGTTACCTAATTGAGCTCTCTCTCGTGTATGCAAGGCTTTATCGTGTTTAGTTTTAAGAAAGGATGTTTTAAGGCTCTTGAAAAGATCGAATTTCATTTTCGTATCAAAAAGGCTAAGAACGTGCCAAGAATGTAAAGAACGAACGAAGAACATGAAGAACGTGAAGAACACGAAGAAAGCCAAGAACATATTTTCTCTTAAAATTTCAGCAGAGCTTCCCCTTATACGGGGTGATATTTCTAGGAAAATTTCTGTAGAGTTTCCCCTTATATCGGGACAAATTTCTCAGAAAATTTCAACAGAGTTCCCCTTATATAGGGACATATTTCTCGGAAAATTTCGGCAGAGTTTCCCCTTATATCGGGATATATTTCAAAATAAAAAAGAAAAGAGTTTCCTCTATAAAATCAATCGAGAGGAAAATAACAATGAAACTAAAAGAATATACTCAAACAATAAGAGATGAAGAATCGGTAGACACCACACATCTTAGGTGAGTGAACGTGTGACGAATCACAGGGTTCACTAACGTGCATAGTCGCCCGCACCTAAGTAGGGTATTACACAGATTTCTTCATCAAAATAACTATAAAAGCATAGTTGAAAGAATAGAAACATAAGCGATGGAGAATCGGTAGACACCATGCGTCTTAGATGAGTGAACGTGTGACGAATCACATGGTTCACTGACGTGCATAGCCGCCCGCACCTAAGTAGGGTGTTACACAGATTTCTCCTCGAACCACAACAGAAAAACGAATCGGAAAGAAAGATGAATCAAGAACAAAACATGGAAGAACAGAAACACACTTCAAAGCCGCCAGTCGAAGACCCTAGAACCAGGAGCGGGGATCCAGACAAATGTGAAGCAAAATCAGCGCACAGACAGAAAGACATGCTGCACTGGGTGATAGGGGTCCTCCTCTACTACCCCCACCGCCTACGGGTCTTCTTGTGTGCCTACTAGGTCCCCCGGATCTCCACTTTTGGCCACCAGGAAGAGACAGCGGCTGACGCTCCCCCCACTCACTGAGGCAGAATTTCAGACCACATATATATATATATATCCAATCGAGCAAATTGGCTTGATGCTACAAAACGAAATAGAAATCTAGAGTAGAGCAGCTTAGCTTTTTATTAACCTCCGCGGAGACTAGGGTATATCCAACAACTACTAATTATATAAGAGGTGACTAGGTCTCCTTTGAGCCACCTTTGCTAGCACCTCGGGCACTCAAAGACATCTCTCGTAGACCTGTGTGCCTACACCCAGAAATTTCATCTATTAAGGAGGATTCCCCGAATACCTAAAATAGAAATGATCATCGAAAATGTCAAATATTTCTGGGGATCCGTTTCGGGAACGTGGAGGGGGTCCAGATTCCGGGACGGAGCCGACGAAATGAGGCTTTCCTGAACCCCCCCTACAATCCCCCCTTCGCCACGCACCTTAAAGCTGTGAGCGAAAAGTATGAGTATTGTTACTAGCTTGGAGCTCAAGCATAGAGGAGGGCTCATCCGATCCTCGAAGAAGGGGGAAGATGCCAGCTGAGAAGTTCTGGAAGTGAATCATCCCCTGAATCGTTTTGAATATGCTCAAGAAGTAGCTTCTACAACCACACCCCTGCATTGGCTTCGACCTCTGTGGAAGCGACTCTCCTAAAAACAAGCAGTCAAGCCTTAAGGAATAGATATATGAGATTAAGAGAGCCTGCCAAATCTATAGGCCAAGCCTTTATACTAGTTCTACTACTATATATATATAGGAAACTGGAACTGCAACTTCAAGAGAGAAAGCTGCTTTGATAGAAGCAGGAAATGACCCTAGCACTTTCCCCCTTAGGCCTCCACCTGTAACTGGATAGAAAGGGAAGAAGCCCCTAGTCCCACCCCTATTTTGTTAGGAATGAAAGGGAACATTAAGAGCTCATGGGAGCGTCGACCCACCTTCTTTCTACTCGGCGCCATAGGACTTCCTCTCTTCTGGATTCACTTCCCTCCTTCCTCCCCTGACGTGAGGCAACTTTCTTTTCTTTGCGGCGCGTTGACTCCTTTTGACTGACGGCTTTGCGGCCACTCGAGAAAGGCAGCGGGAAAGAGAAGCAAGTGAGAATCAAAACAACTAGACTAATGAATTAAAAGCCTAGCTTACGAAGCAAACTAAGAGAGAATCATACCTTTCTCCTCCTTGTTCTCCCGGTAGCGCTTCGCTAGCGCTCCTCCCTTGCCTCCCACTCCTCCTCCCGGCCTCTCGACCCTAGCCCTTGGGGTGGTGGTGGTAGCGGAAATCATAGAGAATGAATGCGTAGGGGGTCTATTTATAGGCTCCCGAAAACCACTAACCATGGTTAGAAAACCATGGTTTAGCGGCTCATGGTTTTGGCCCATGGTTTTAGCCAAAACTTATCCCAAACTTGAAGATTAAGTTAGAACATTCTAGAGGATTCTAGATTCGCTAGTGATGCTTAATTAACACTAATCGTGATTAACTTTTAATCACGATTTAATTTTCACGGCTTACGCTTATCTTTTGCTAACTCTTGATTAGTGTTTGCTAATGGTCATTAGCAGTTTTTAATCTATCATTAGTTTCTTTAATCATGTTTAATTAGTCTTAATGACCGTCATTATGGGTTAATGACGTCTTAACCCTCCTTACTTCTCTTTCTTCTGAAATTCAAAACAAATCGAAACGAAGTCCGATTCACACAAAACAAATTCTGTTGGTTTCCTCTTGACGAGCCGGATCTTATTATATAGGATCCGAGATATGCTAAGTTCAAGGCTTTACAATTATAAAAACCTTAAAGGAAGTCTCGTCCTCGAGACTTAGAAATGCAGGCATAACAACCTTAAAGAGAATGAACGCCATTTCATTAATAAAGAAGATATACAATACATAGTGTTATTTCTCAAACAAATAGGGGGTATTTCTCTATCATTTCCACCTCAGGTTCCCATGTGGCTTCTTCAAACTCTTGGTTCTGCCACAATACTTTAACTAGAGGCACCTCTTTGTTTCTCAACTTCTTGATATCCCTGTCAAGTATTTGCACAGGTATCTCTTGGTATGTCAAGTCTGGATCAACATGTAAATCATCATAACTTATCTTATGCTCTGGATCCTTAACGTACTTTCTTAGATTTGATATGTGAAAACATCATGTACTGTCGAAAGATGTGGAGGAAGTGCAAGTCTATATGCCACTTTTCCAATGCACTGAATAATTTCAAAGGGACCCACGAACCTAGGTGCTAACTTCCCATGCACACCAAACCTCTGAATTCCCTTCATAGATGATACTTTGAGAAATACAAAGTCACCTACCTCAAACTCAAGGTCTCTTCGCCTAGTATCACTATAGCTTTTCTGGCGACTTTGAGTAGTCAATAGTCTTTTTCGAGCAAGCTCTACAGCTTCCCATGTCTCTTGTAGTGTATCTGAATCATAAAGGTTCTTTATCCCGACCTCTTGCCAACACAAAGGATTAGTACACATACATCCATAAAGTGCTTCAAATGATGCGATGCCAATACTTGTATGGTAACTGTCGTTGTATGTGAATTCTGCAAGAGGTAAATGTTTAATCCATGATCTCTTCCATTCTAAGGCACACGCTCGTAGCATATCCTCTAGTGTCTGAATCGTACGTTCTGACTGACCATTTGTTTGTGGATGATATGATGTACTCAAGCATAGTTGTGTACCTAAGGCTTTCATGAAGTTCTCCCAATAGTGTGAGGTGAATCATGAATCTCGATCAGAAACTATTTTCTTTGGGATACCATGGAGGCGAATCACATGTGTAATATAAAATTCAGCAAGCTGGTCTGGAGTGAAAGATAAGCTTATCGGAATAAAGCGTGCTACCTTCGTCTGACAATCTATTATAACCCAGATACTATCTTTACTACCAGTTGTCTGAGGTAAGCCAGTAACAAAATCCATGGAAATGCTTTCCCATTTCCATTCAGGTATATAGAGGGGTTGCAATAATCCCAGTGGCTTTTGGTGTGAAGCCTTTACCTGCTGGCAAGTGAAACATGAATTCACAAACTCAGCAACATCTTTCTTTATTCCCGGCCAACAAAAGTATGAATAAAGATTCTTATACATCTTTGTAACTCCTGGATGAATAGATAATCTTGAGCAGTGCTCTTCTCGTAAGATGTCTTTCCTTAGTTCAGATGTGTTTGGTACACAAACTCTGTGATGGTTATACAGTAACCCATCTTGTATCTGGAATCCCTCTATCTCATTCTTCTCAAGTTGTTGCCTCAAGTCTTTAAGGACTGGATCATCCTCCTATCCTTTCTTTATTCTATCCCAGATCTCTGGTTTGTATTGGTGAGGAATAGTTATAGTATCAACACTACTGTCAAATGGTTTCCATTCACTTAACATTGATAGTAAACCCCATAAGTGGATAGCACTCAGCTACCCAGGTGAATAAGTTCTTCTGCTATGGGTATCTGCTACGACGTTCCCCTTACCAGGGTGGTAGGAGATAGTGCAATCATAGTCTTTCAACAACTCTAGCCACCGTCTCTGTCTCATATTGAGTTCCTTCTGATCAAATATAGATTTCAAGCTTTTATGATCAGTGAAGATTTCAAAAGTAGTACCATAGAGGTAATGTCTCCATATCTTTAAAGCAAAAACTACAACAGCTAATTCAAGGTCATGTATTGGGTAGTTCTTTTCATGTGTCCTGAGCTGTCGTGATGCATACGCAACTACCTTACCATTGCATAAGAATCTCCCCAAGTCCTTCTTTAGACGAATCAGTGTACACTGTAAACCCTTCACTCCCAGAGGGTAGAGTAAGGATTGGTGCAGATGTTAGGAATTCGTTGTGTTTGAAAACTAGCTTCACATGCATCAGACCAAAAGAATGGGACTTCCTTCTGAGTTAGTCTAGTCATTGGCAATGCTATTCGTGGAAAGTCCTTCACGAATCTTCTATAATATCCAGCTAAACCCAGAAAAGATCGTATTTCTGTGACAGTCTTCGGGCGTTCCCAGCTCATCACCGCACTAACCTTTGTAGGATCAACTGATATACCTTCCCCAGAAATGACATGACCTAAGAAAGATACTTCAGATAGTCAGAATTCACATTTGGAGTTTCAAGTGCCTGCCTGAGTTGTTCATGCAGATATTTATCCTTGGAGTAAATAAGTACATCATCAATAAAGACTACTACAAAGTGATCTAAGAACTCCTTGAATACTCTATTCATGAGATCCATGAAGGCTGCTAGGGCATTTGTTAGTCCAAAAGGCATAACTAAGAATTCATAATGCCCGTATCTAGTTCGAAAAGCTGTCTTGGGAATATTTGTATCTTTAATTTTCAACTGAAGGTATCCAAATCTTAAATCAATCTTGGAATACACAGTTGAACCCTGTAACTGATCAAAGAGATCATCTATTCTTGGCAGTGGATACTTGTTCTTTATTATCCTATTGTTTAGTTGTCTATAGTCAATGCACAACTGCATCGACCCATCCTTTTTCCTGACAAATAAGACAGGAGCTCCCCCTGGTGAATTACTAGGACGAATGAATCCTTTATCTAATAGTTCTTGCAACTGTGCCTTTAACTAACATAACTCAACTGGTGCCATCCTATATGGAGGGATAGAGATACATTGAGTATCAGGTATAAGAGAGATTTCAAATTCAATCTCTCGCTCAGGTGGTAATCCATGTAGTTCCTCTAGAAATACATCAGGAAACTCGCACACTATAGACACATCTTCCATCATTCTTTCTGACCCTGATGTAGTGGATACATAAGCTAAATAACCTTGGCACCCTTTCTCTAACAATTGTTGTGCCTTCAAAGTAGAGATATATTCGACATTATCATTGGATGTCTTTCCAGTGAACTGGAACTCTATCGAGTTAGGAAGGTGAAATGTTACTGTCTTCTGAAAACAGTCAAGACATGCATGATGCCTTTCTAGCCAATCCATCCCTAGGATAAGATCAAAGTCCTCCCTTTCTATTAGTAGTAGTGAAACATGTAACTGATGTCCCGCTATCAGTACTATACAATTATCCAGGATTTCTCGGATTATGAATACTTGTCCTCCTTGTCCCTTGATCACATAGGACTCTTATACTTCTACTGGTACCTTACCCAAAGTGGGTACTAACCGTCGAGCAATAAATGAATGTGAAGCACCAGAATCAAATAAAGCATGTACTGAAAAGCCATGAATAGTAACAATACCTCATACGACCGTGCATGAATTGTAGGCTTGTTCTTAAGTGATTGCATTGAGCTGGCCATTAGGAATAGGCAAGCTAGAACCCACAATATTTTGTGGTGGTTGCTGTGTAGGAGGTGCTCCTTGTGAGCCACTACCTCTACCTTGTCTTCATCTGTGTGTTGCTCCATTGCTCGGAGTGGATGTTATACTGTTAATTGGGGTTGGTTTAAACCCTGAACCTCTCAACTGCAGACAGTCCTTCCTAATGTGACCTTCTTGATGACAGTGATAGCATGCACGCGTTCCTGTCTGAGTTGAAGACCTAACTACAGAGGTACTAGTTCCCGATGTAGAGTTACGGGGATATAATGGAGGTCTAGAGAAACACCCTCTGCCTGATAATTCCTAACCCAAGGTATGTGGTGAGCTTATACTGGAACGGGCTGGATGATAGCGATGATCTCTACGGTTATAATGTGCCTTGCATTTGGATGGTCCACCGTTAAAGTGGAAACTTCTTCTTTGGAGGTTTTCATCCCTCTCCATCTCAATACGAGAGGCGATGTCCATTGCTTCATCTACAGTTGTAGCTCTAAAACCAACAAGCTTTTCTCGTAGATCTGCCTGAAGACCACTAACAAATTTTGTAAGACACTCTTGTGGTGAAGCTTCTAGAGCTGGTGAGTAATGTCGTAGCTCAGTAAAGTGGATATGATAATCTCGTACGGTCTTAGAACTCTGGTTCAAAGAAGCCAACTCTCTCCTCTTTAATTCTTCCCAATGAGAGGGACAGAAGTGAGCTCCGAACCTCTCTTCAAAGATATCCCATAGAACATGATTTGCTAATTTCTTGGAAATTGCTCTCCACCATCGTCGTGCGTAATCTGTTAAGGAGTAATCAGCAAAGTGTACCCAAGTATCTCCTAGTGCGTGTATTATCCTCAACATCCTACTAACGTCATCAAGCCATAACTCAGCCTCGGCAGGTGTCTCTACACCTTTGAATCGAGGAATTTTTCCCTTTCGGTAATTATCTAGTAATATTTGGTGTCTAAGAAGGGCCTTCTCCATTGCTCCTTCAGTCGGGGTAGGAGCAGACTCAGTTGAAGGATGGTAACTAGATTCTTCCTCAGAAAGATGGACAGAACCTTCAATCCTAGCATCCGCAGGCTTAGATGCCTCGGGTCTCTTAGCTTGTGCATTGAGCCTCTCCTCCAATGCTTGCTGCCTTTGCCCCATGTCTTGGAGCATTGACATCATAGCCGCTAATTTCCTAGACACATCTTGGTTTGCCATGATCCTGGGATGAGTCAAGATCAAAGGTCAGATCCTATATGTCTTAGCATGATGTACATAAGGGACAATGACTTGTGAATGGTACTGCAGTCAGTTATTAAGATAAAAGGATCTTAATACAACCTTAGTTTTCTGAATACCATTCATAGTTGTTAATTACTAAATAAATTACTGGAGTAACCTTGCTCGGATACCAATCTGTCACGACTCCAATTCTGGACCGTCGGATCCTCCCATAACCGGATATGGTTACTCAACAATAATTCATTCAGCAATCACAACTAACATTCAGAAACAAACAACAAATAAAAATACTCAGAAGGAAGTATTTCAACACTTTGTCATTCACAAAATAAAGTTCAGATGATACATTGTCCCACTATAACCATTTACATGTACATCAGCTTGAAAAGGAAAATACACAAAAGATTACTAACTACCTTACAAAGTAAAGCTATTGTGTCTGCCTGGATGTCTAGTATATAAGCTGGATGGATTTTTAAAGTCCTTGCGATGGCTCACGGATACCTGTTGGATTTTTCAAAAATCATAGGATAAAAATTAGCGAATGCTAAGTAACGAAGAAGAGAAAATCAAACAAATTGTGTAATTTTGCAAAACTTGTTATCATTAAAGATCTCATTCCTTCTTATTAATTTAAGTCTGATTCCTTTCTATTCCACGTCAGGGATTAGTCCAGGGGAATTACCTCACCACTATAAGGATTCCGAAGCTATGGACACTTCGGGACTGGAGATTATGTTGATCTTGGTAAGCTTATGCCGCCCCACGTCGACTCAACCAATTCTCCAATACTACCATGACAATTTTTCTTTTCTTAAACATGGTCTCAAACCCTCGGCCTGGAAAATAAATTAGCACACCGTCCTCGAGGACTCGGTTGGTTAAAACCTCAGGCTAACATTTAGTCATATAACCTAGCGGCTTTAAATACATATTATCATGACCCAGCCATTATTGAACCATCCGTGCCTCCACATGGCACGACCACATCTTCTGTCGCTCAACCTGAAGATATTGGCTCTCGGTACCATGTGTTGCAAATCATTCATTTCGTGTGCTCTTAACATAACAGGACAACCGTGTACCACCTAGTTAGGGAAACGCCAATACGGGTTCCTTCCGACAAACCTACAGGTTGCATGCCCGACCTTTAGTTCTACTCCCAGTCATCCTTAACGTGACACACGATCCTTTTCAGGATCCAAATCTAGCCACATCAATTCCCATGATGTAATTCTTTCATTAAGTCTTCAATTTGCATAATCAGCAGTACTTAGTATAGACTCACATATATATTATTCATATGCATATATACATGTTTTTATGCCTATTTTAGCTCCCAAACCCTAACTTTCAAAACTACCGCATCATTTTGATGCTTAAATCTTATTTTAGTGGAAATCACAAAGCAACTCTTCAGACTTTTCAAAACTAGCCAAAAATTAGGGTTCTTCATAGCAAAGAACATAAAATCAAGAATTTCAATAATCTCGTATGAAAATCCAACAGCAAAAGGAAGGATTTTGTTACCTAATCGATCTCTCTCTCGTGTATGAAAGGCGTTCTCGTGTTTCATTTTAAGAAAAAACGTTTTAAGGCTCGTGAAAAGATCGAATTTCATTTTCGTATCAAAAACGCTAAGAACGTACCAAGAACGTGAAGAATGAACGAAGAACGCGAAGAACACGAAGAACACGAAGAACGCCAAGAACATATTTTCCCTTGAAATTTCAGCAGAGCTTCTTGTTATACGGGGTGATATTTCTAGGATAATTTTGGCAGGGTTTCCCCTTATATCGGGACATATTTCTCAGAAAATTACGGCAGAGTTTCCCCTTATATTGGGACATATTTCTCGGAAAATTTCGGCAAAATTTTCCCTTATATCGAGACATATTTCAAAATAAAAACAAAAAAAGTTTCCTCTATAAAATCAATCGAGAGGAAAATAACAACGAATTGAAAGAATATACTCAAACAATAAGAGATGAAGAATCGGTAGACACCACTCATCCTAGGTGAGTGAATGTGTGAAGAATCATAGGGTTCACTGACGTGCATAGCCTCCCGCACCTAAGTAGGGTATTACACAGATTTCTCCATAAAAATAACTATAAAAGCATAATTGAAATAATATAAGCATAAGCGATGGAGAATTGGTAGGCATCACACGTCTTAGATGAGTGAACGTGTGATGAATCACAGGGTTTACTGACGTGCATAGCCGCCCGCGCCTAAGTAGGGTGTTACACAGATTTCTCCTCGAACCACAACATGAAAACGAATCGGAAAGAAAGATGAATCAAGAACAAAACATGGAAGAACAAGAGGATGAATTGTAAGCCTGTCTTACGAAGCAAACTAAGAGAGAATCCTACCTTTCTCCTCCTCGTTCTCCCGGTAGCGCTTCGCTAGCGCTCCTCCCTCGCCTCCCACTCCTCCTCCTGGCCTCTCGACCCTAGCCCTTGGGGTGGTGGTGGTAGCGGAAATCGTAGAGAATGAATGGGTAGGGGGGTCTATTTATAGGCTCCCGAAAACCACTAACCATGGTTAGAAAACCATGGTTTAGACCTTAACCATGGTTTAGCGGCTCATGGTTTTGGCCCATGAGTTTAGCCAAAACTTATCCCAAACTTGGGGCTTAAGTTAGATCATTCTAATGATTCTAGATTCGCTAATGATGCTTAATTAATACTAATCGTGATTAACTTTCACTAATCGCGATTTAACTTTCGCGGCTTACACTTATCTTTTGCTAATTCTTGATTAGTGTTTGATAATGATCATTACCAGTTTTTAATCCATCATTAGTTTCTTTAATCATGTTTAATTAGTCTCAATGACCGTCATTATGGGTTAATGATGTCTTAACCCTCCTTAGTTCTCTTTCTTCTGAAATTCATAACAAATCAAAACGAAGTCCAATTCACATGAAACAAATTCTGTTGGTTTCATCTTGACGAGCCGGATCTTATTATATAGGATCCGAGATATGCTAAGTTCAAGGCTATACACGGTACATGTCAAAGAAAATGGCAAGGAGATACATCCAAGCCCCAAGGCAGTACAGAAGATGTTGGACGAGATTAAGGACATGATGCCGAAGGAGTTGCCCAAGGAGCTTCCACCGAAGAGAGATGTTGATCACGCCATCAAGTTATTGTCAGGTACAATGCCCTTGCACTTGCACCATACAAGATGCCCCCTGCACATATGGAGGAGTTGTGGAGACAACAAGGAGCTAGTGGACGATGGTTTCATGTGTCAAGCAAGGCCCCATGTGGAGCGCCAGTGTTGTTCCAAAAGAAGAATGATGGGAGCTTGCAGATGTGCGTGGACTACCGCATGCTAAACAAGGTGATGGTGAAGAACAAGAACCTTGTCCCAAATGTTGAAGACATATTTGATTGCTTAGGCCAGGTCAAGTATTTTTTGAAGATGGATCTCAAGTCAGGATAATATCGAGTTTGTATAAAGGAGGGAGACGAATAGAAGACGCCTTGTGTTACGTGTTATGGTTCTTTTGAGTTCCTTGTAATGTCGTTTGGGTTGACGAATGCCCGGGCTACATTTTGTACCTTGATGAATGATGTCTTCCGCAGGTATATCAACTCTTTTGTTGTAGTGTACTTAAATGACATAGTGGTGTACGCCAATACCCTGGAGGAGCACGTTAAAGCATCTGCAGATGGTGTTTGATAAGATGAGGAAAACCAGTTATACTTGAAACCGAAGAAGTGCACCTTTGGTCAGGAGACCATCTCCTTCCTCGGGAATATCATGGGAGGAAGCACGATATGCTTGGAGCCCAAGAAGACTCCGATGATTGAAGAGTGGGCAATCCCCACAAAGGCAGCAGAGCTGCGATCCTTCCTCAGATTGGTGAACTACTACATGAAGTTCATCAGAGGATATTCCAAGAAGTTCATGCCCTTAACGAACCTGGTTCGGAACGATAAGCATTGGAGATGGACATGTGAACGCCATGAATCATTCCAGAAGCTAAAAGAGGGTGATGGTGGAAGAACCAATTTTGCAACTTCCAAACTTCAAGAAGCCATTAAGTCCATACCGATGCATTCTATTTTGCACTTGGAGGTGTGCTGGTGCAAGAAAGGCACCATTTGGCATATGAGAGCTGCAAGCTGAATCCAGCAGAGAGGAGGTATTCAGTGCATCAGAAGGAAATGACTGTAGCGGTCTATTGTTTGAGGACATGGCATCACTATATACCTCCTCGGATCAAAGTTCATGGTGCAGACATATAATGTGATAATGAGCTGCTTTTCCACACAGAAGAAGCTTACTCCCAAGCAGGCGTGATGGCAAGACATTCTTGTCGAATTTGATTTCAAACTTCACTAGAAGTGTGGGTATACCAACCAGGTAGAAGACACTCTCTCGAGGAAGAGAAAACCATAAGAGCCAAAGGTTATGGTGATCGCATCGATCACTCACGTGTCTGGAGACATACTTGAGCATATCCGGGAGCATACACGAGGATCAGGTTACTCCACGCTTGGTGTAACGCGTGAATGATGGAGAAGTTCGTAGATTATGGATAGAGGAAGTAATCCTCTACGCGAAGGGTAGGAGGCCCTATGTCCCCTCGAGGGGTGGCTTGAGGAATATGCTGCTGAAGGAAGCATACGACATACAGTGGGTTGGTCATCCAGAGGTGGAGCGCACGTTGGCACTCCTCTCCTCAAGCTACTTTTAGCTGAAGATGGAGGAAGACATGGAAGTTTACTTGCATACTTGTCTTGTATGCCAACAAAAAAAGACCGAGAGAAGGTAGACGAGAGGAATGTTGGAGCTCATGCCCATTCCTTCACGTCAGTGGGAGAGTATTTACATAAACTTCATCCCTGGGTTCCTGAAGGTGGATGGGAATAATATGGAGATGGTGGTAATTGATCGCTTCTCGAAATATGTGATTATCGTACCAGCACCCCAGGAGTGCACAATAGAGACCACGACGAAGTTGTTCTTGCAGAACGTGGTGAAGCATTGGGGCATACTGTTGGACATCGTGAGTGATCACGATGCTCGGTTCACAGGTTGGTTCTGGACGACCTTACTTGAGATGTTGGGATCCGATCTCAAATTCTCTACCTACAACCACCCACAAACGGATGGACAGATGGAGCAGATCGATTTCATGTGGAACAATATCTGGGGCATTATGTAACGGCCGAAAAATGCACCTGATCCAAAGAGTAAAATGGTCGTTGTATCGACCAGGCGAATACAGAAATATCAGTTTAATATTTATACTCCTAAACTTAGATGTAGTGTAAGTACAGGAGTATCGAACTCAAGGAGGCAAACTGCTAAAAAATAGGGTAAAATATAGAAAACTAAGGTTTTATTGGTTTTCTAATTTTTATTTATTTTTAGGTAATTTTCTGAAATTTTATTTTATTTTAGTAAATTTTATGTTAGTTTTAGTGATTTTAATACACCTATGTAAGAATATAGGTATAATTTTTATAATTTCATATTTTCGTTTTAGTTTTGTAATTTTTATGTATTTTAATTATTTTTGTTATTTTTATTTAAATGTTAGAGTCGAAAACTAATTTTATTTGAAAACATATTTTTATTTTTTATTGTAAAAATAGAAAATAATGAGAAAATATTTTTATTTTATTTTCATTAGAAAAAAAGGAAAATATCTATAAAATGATATGTTGTATGTATTTATATGATTTTATATATTTAGTTCTGATTTTTCAAAGTTTTCTATGTTTTGTAATTTATATTGGTTTTATTATTCTATTTTTATTTTTTGATTTCTGTGTAAAACATAGTAAAATATGCTAAGGGTAATTTTTATAGAATTTTTAAGATGGTTTTATAATTTTCTATTACTTTTTAAAAACACTTTGGAAAAGAAATTAAGATAACAAGATTTAAGAATAATTAATTAAAAAATCAGGAAGTTTCTACATGTAGTACATATAGACAACGAAGTCCAAACATCGAAACTCAGTTTATTCTAATATATTTTTGATATTTTTAATAAATAGTTATAGTTACAAAACATAGTTAAAAGTAAGTTTGATCGATTTGGAGTTTTTATATAAATATAATGAATCTCAGAAGTCGGCTTTTAAGGATTTTTCAGTTCATTGTAATCAATTATTTTTATATTGAATAATTTTTTTGATATTTTTATAAAATAATATATACTTTTATAAACAAATTTATGATGAAAATCTTTTGATTTGAAGTGATCTTTGTGATAAATAAAATAAGTAAAATATTTACAAGATGAAAAATATGTAAATATATTTTTTTATGATCTTGATTTTCTGATATTTTTTATACATTAGGATCCTTATCTCCCCCTACTTATTTATTTTATCGATCTGGCCAATATTGGCCCGGTCTCCGGGGTTAGGATCAGTCTATATATTTTATATGCGTCCTTCTTTTTTATTTTTTATTTTTCTCTTTATTATCTATTTTGGATAAAATAAATATTAAATATATAATATTAATATTTGTGGTTAGATTATTAATTAGTAGGAATTAGTGAGTATTTACATGTATTCTACCAAGTATTTTAGCTAAAATGAAAGAATAAAGGTGATGAATCATAGATTCATCATTCCCCTATACTTTACCTTTGCTAGTCCCTTAGCAAACACTTATTCTATAAATAAGTGCAAACAAAAAGAAAAAGAAAAAAAAGAAAAGAACTTAGAACATGATTGTTTCTTTAAATCGGATCTCTATTCACCCAAAATTTAGAACTTGGAGTAGGTGTTTGGATTATTAATGTATCGAGACTCTATTAGAATTAGGATTTAAGACTCGGTAGCCTTCGAGTTCCATAAATTCTTATCCAGGTTCACCTCAACAGCCAGCGCAGATCCATCCATCACGTGAACTTTTCGACTTTGAAAGCAATGTGTACTGTGTGTGAAGGATTTTATCTCTTCATGCTTAAAGAAACGAAGAAACCACTCATCCCAGTAATACACTCCAATTGGGTCCCCATCCAGCTACTCGATTCTCAAGGAGGGAGGTATTTCCATCTAAGGTCGGATCATGTTGTGTTCACAATCGAGTGGAGAGGAAAAAGAAGAATTGGAAGAGAACTGGAGTGTGATCAGTGTAATCACATCTCCTTATAAAGCCTGACCAGTTTAGCCAAGTCTCCACTAAGATAATGCAAGCTTTTCTGAAACTTGGACCATTGCGGGCATATTTGTATTTGGTGTATTTGACTTCTTTTTGGTAGAGAATGGTTGTTGCACTGCATAAATCTTTTGTGCCCCAATGGTTATAAAATCTATCTATCCATTTTTTGAGGTTTTGGAAAAATATATGCCAGCAGATCCTTCCCTCATCTGAAACTTTATTTCATCTCCAAACTCTCCCATCTTTAGAGGTCAGTACCACTAGACAAGGATGGAAACACACCATTGAAATGGATTTCCCTTATCAACTCCATGCAAGTTTGAGCTAAATCTAGAGTGCATGAGTTCAAAATTGGTTAAAATGGAGAAAAGTTAAACGGATGACACCAGGTGTCCTACTTAGGTGAATTTAAGTTGAATTCCGAACACAGCCTCATGGAACCCAAAGAATTAAGTTTAAAGGACTTGAAGAATCTTAATTCTAGTTCCTAATAAAGTCCCTTTAGAGTTAAGTGGATTAAGGACTAAACCAAACTACATCTCTCAGACTTAAATCCATTCGGTTCAAGAATCAGACTTGTTTTGAAAAATGCAAATGAATGCAACAATTTTTTATGAAATGGATTTTTCGGATTAAACTTTTTATGTGATTTTTAAAGAAGAATTTTGCAATTCTTTATTAAGTTTTAAAACTTTTAATTTTTAGGACCTTTTTGAAAGAATCGGTGAATTAAATCAATTTACACGAATTATATATATTTACAGAGAATTTTATATAAATTTTATGTACAAGATTTATACGGATTTTATATGAAATTTAATAAAAGGATTTTATTTATAAGTTTTATATAATTAAGGATTTTATCCAAGTATTTTACAGTACTTTTAGATACAATTTTAAGACATTTTTTATTAAATCATATCTACGGTTTTCTTTCAGCCTTTAAAAACCCAAAAGATACATCAATACTTCCATTTATTAAAAATATAGTAAGTACGAGTTATGGATTCTAAAGTATATATAGAATATATATACGACATCCCCTACACTTAGCATGAATTGTGTCCTCATAATGACCAAAGAAATGACAAAGGAAGACATAAGTCGGGATGAGTATAGATTGGTGAAATGAATTCTATACTACAACTCAAAAGAATAACTAATAAAAGAACAGAATTCAATCATCTCCTATATACCTAGGATCAAGTAATCCTGAGGATATCGAACTCAAAACTAAAGATGATCGAGGTCAATAGAATGTATACAATCAACGACGCAGCTTGTCCCCCCCATACTTAGGGTAAAATATCCCTAAGTATAGAGAAGAATAACAACAGTTGAGGGATAGTGAGAGAGCAGACGGATACAAAAACCAAAAACAGTCAAAAGTGATAAGAGTGATATTACCCTCCCCCCCCCCATACTTAGGGTAAAGCACACCCTAAGTATAAGCAACAAAAGGGGTAATAAAATAAAACGATGTGAATAACAATTAGGGGTGTAAGACAAATGGAAGAAAGAACAAAATCAAAACTATATATAGCAAAAAAGAAAGAATAAATCAACGTGAAATGTACAAGCTCAAGAAAGCTGAAGTTTTTCCTTCTTACACGACCTAGGAATGATAGAACATACAAGAATCAGGTCGACATCAGGATCATTCTCAAAGATATCCATATCTAAATCGTAGGATCTCTGACCTATGTCAACCGGTGAGGAGCGGCCAAAATGGTCGAAAAGACAGACAGAACTGACCTCTGAAAGCTGCATCATAGTCTTTGAATCACTATCGTCATCGGTGTGAGATATGAAGACGAAAACTGATTCTCCAACATTGTATCCTCATCTTTGTGTGACTGAGGAGCATTGATGTCGTATTTGAAGTAGACACAAGAAATAGATCAACTCTACTGCGATTAAATCAATCTTTTCATCAATGTAGCCCTCATCAAAGTCTATTTGAAGAGAGGGTATAATAACCTTGTTACTAGAAGGCTCAAATGAAGGATCTACAACTGAAACAGGTTCAGCCTTTGAAGTACGTGCCCCAGTGTTTTTAATTCAATGACATCGATACTATGGATTGATAACTCGGATTTTGTGAGGGTCGAAATATATCTCACACAAGGTGGAGACAACGTCGTTGTGGCGACTGCTCACGAAACCCGGGTTAATCAACAATCAACCCACAACAGTTAAATCAAGCAATGAAAATCAAAGTGTGGAGTTAAAATTTATTATAACTCTACAGTGAATGTGTATAGTGCAAGCAAGTAGAGTGTCGAACACATGAAGCAAAAAGGATAGATAAAAAATGAATGCTCAAACTGAATGTGATCAAATGCCTACAAATGTGCTATTTTTGTGGGTTTTTAATTTTATGAATTTTATTTTATTTTTGATTTTATATTTTTATATTTTGATTTTTAATTTTCTAATCTTGTATTTTCTTTTTATATTTTCTATTTTTTATATTTCTTTCAAATAATAAAGTAAGTACATAATATAAGAAAAGAGAGTTACAATATATAGAGAAAAATAGGTAAAAATAAAAAAATCAGGAAACAATATTTTTTGGGCTTTTTATATTTTTCCAATATTTTTGTGATTTTTCTAGATTTTTCCTAATTTTTTTGGTATTTTTAAAGGCAAAAATACAGGAAACAGTGAATCAATTAAAAGGCTGAAAATAAAATGAGGATGAAAAATCTCAAAGAGTCAAAATTTCCTCAAATTAATTTTAAAATAAAGGTAGCAAAACAAAGAAAATTATATGTTTAGGATTTTTCTGGAATTTTAAGATTTTTATGAAGTTTGTGAGAGTTTTGTTATTTTAGGAGTTTTCTTTTGATTTTTTAGTGATTTTTGGACTGAAGTTAAAACACACAGGAACAAACAAAATACTTTTTTTGTATTTTTCAAAAATGTTTTTTATTTTTTATGTATTTTATAATGCAAACAATACTAAAAATTCATGTTTTTGAACATTTTTAAATATGAAAATGTATAAAAATGTAACACAAAAATATAGCGTAAAAGAGCAACAAACAGGAGCTTATGCTAATTTTTTGGTGATTTTTCGAATTTTATAGATGCATGAAATAAATAGAGACAACAAAGAGAAACTACACTACTGGCAATGGTTTAAATGTAAATAGTTAAAAGCACGAGGGCCACAGTGCAATTTTTCCGCAAAATATATAACTATTTAACAAAATTCCAGGATAAAATGTAAATAGCCAAACACGCAAGGGTACAAGTGCAAAAGGCCCACCTACGCACGTGGTTCTCACGCGCCTGGGGAGGACCTAAATGCGATTAACAAAAAAATGAGGGGCTACGTTGCAAAATATCAAAGAATATTACACTGAATAGCAAGGTTCCTGGACTATCACAAAATATCAAAACCCACAGGGGCTCCTTGCAAAATGTCCACCACCCCATGTGCACGAGTTACGTGAGGTGACGTGGACAAGGACATATGTGCAAATAAAGAAAGTTTGGGGGTCTGGTTGCATATATTAAAAAATCTTTCAAACTACAAATGAAAGTTTTAGGACTAAAGATAAATACAAAAACTCACGAGGGTATTAGGCAAAATTACCCCGCTCAGGCGATCCGACGACTGAGATATCTTCACTTGACACGTGGCGATGCATGGACGGTCGATGATGCTTCGGCTTCTACGGCTATGATTAGATCCCCGACGGAAGATCCGACGACGGAAGCGCACGAGGATCCAACGACTGTTGATCGATCTGGAGCTCCGGCCCGATCCGACGGTGTTGGAGGGTGGAGGACGAACTGGGAAGCAACGTCGATGAGGCGAGCGTCCTCGCGCTCGATCTCCATCCTCCGGCGATCTTTGGGCTCCAAAATTGGGCGGCGAGCTCCTGGGGTCCTCCTCTATGTGTTGGGAGCTCAAAACCGGGACGGCGTCCACCGGAGATGGCAGACGAAGGCGGCGGATCACTTAAGCTCCAAGAAGCTCTGGTGAGGGTCTCAATGCTCCCAGGCGGCTCGAAGTACACGTCTGAACCTGCAGAAATGGTGAGAGGGTCGAGGGAAAAGTGCCTCGACCCTGCAGAGGCAAAATGGAGGCATGGAATGGCGCGAGGGCGACTAGGTCAGAGCTACCTTCGGCGAGGTGGTCGATGAGGCGATTTGATGGAGGAAATGCGAAATGAACGATGGGATTCTAATCCTGCGGGTACGGGAAAGAAAAATGCAAAAAGAAAACAAAGGGAACAACGTCCTCAAAGGTGAAATCACCTGAGGTGGGGAACTGATGAATCCCCATTCATCACTCTTTATTCTTTTATTTTAGCTAGATATCTTTGTACAATACCATGTATATGATTGTAAATATCATAAGTTATCAAATTGCATGCTTTGTGTAAATATCCATAATTAGCATGTTTTTGTGCAAAAATAAAAGAACAAAGAAATAAAGAAAAAGAGGGAAATATTTAGAATAAATATTAAGTGATCTGAACACAAGAGAGGGCCCAATATGGGCCTAATCGCCAAATAAAACAAGTAGAGAGAGATAGTGCCATTCAACCATGTTCATTTTCCTTCTTATTGTATATATTTTATTTTTTATAAAAACAAAAATAAAAATGTGTTTGTATTAATATATATATATATATATTTCTAAAAATATAATTAAAATGAGAAAAATAAAATAAAATAAAAGTAAAATCATTTCTCTCTCCTACCCTTGTACATACCATGTATATATCAATAATGCATCTATTTATTTTTACCTTGTAAATAAATAATAAAATAAAATAAAAATTATTTTATATCCCCTATTTTATGTTGTAAATAAATGAAATATAAAATTGGGGTAATTATATAAAAATAAACTAATAAAAATAAAAATAAAAAATACATAGGTATTTTATACCTGTATATAATATTGTATTATGTATATAACATAATTTATTTTTCAAAAAAATAAATAAAAAACACTAAAAATTGAAAAATAATAAACATTTTTCATTTTATAAATATTTTGAAATAAAATCATTTTCTATTTTTAATTTAATTTATAAATAATTTATATTCTTTGAATTCTGATTGGTCCACGGGGGAACGTTGACCCCCGGTCAACCTGCTTCGCAGATCCTCGTGCCGCCCGATCTTCTCCGAATTTCTCCACAGCGATTCGCCCACCATTCGCTCTGATCCAGGGCTCCGATTGTCGAGGAGTAACCCGTGATTCGCGCCCGACATTCCCCTTAGGGGTCCGCTCCTCGATCCGTGCGCTTCACGCCCATCTTCTCGGACCCTTCATCGTATAAAGCCTCACTTGGAGCTGCCATTTCACTCATCTTCGGCCATCGCCTTTGGCTTCAGGGACCTCCGCTCCTTCTCCTTGAGTGATAGCTAGGTCGAGGGAGTGTTGCAGCGAGGACCGAGGCCTCTAGCCTCAGATTCGGCGAGTCACGTCGCCGTGCTCCGCCACCAGCGAGCCCGAGCCTCTGCAGACGTCGCTCCATCGAGGAGAAGACACCAGGAGATCCAGCACCTCCAGCATAGACACCTTTGTCCATCAGGTAGCTTATCTAGCCTTTAGTTTCGTCTGAATTTTCTTTCTTCGATTTCCGACGTCCGACCTTCATTGGACATTCCATCACTTTCCGATCACCCTTTTGCCCGACCAACTATCCTATCACCTTCGTGAGACCCCTCTCCACATTCTTCACCCCTCCGTTCCCCCTAGTTTGTCCAGGAATAGGGTCACCAGCTCTCTCCATCGTTGCTCGCCGGAGAGCTTCGCTCTGCCTCCCTCAGTCGCCCACTTCGCTCATAACTGGGTCGAGGCACTTTGCCCTTGACCCAACATTCGTTTAATGCAGGATTGAAGAAGAACGAGCCTCATCTGGAGCTTCGAACCACTCGGGCACATGCACTCCAGGACCACCACGTCGCTGGGGTTCTCCAAGACCTCCCGGCTTCATTGGAGCAGCTCATCAGCTGCGGACCACCACCAGGATCGTTTTCCTTGTCAGAGAAACCTTGAAGGAGCTCCCCACCGCGTGTATTGGCCGAACGAAGTTCGTCGGCGACCTGTTCATCCAGAGCCTTCCTCCGCCGTCCGATCGAGCTCATCCACCAGGTCTCATCTCTACCATCCATTTGCGGGGAGCTTGTAGCCATCCGATCCCTCTGAGGATCTGATATGTAGCGTTGATCGCCGAAGGGGTACCAGCCAACCACAACCATCCGGTCATGAGTGGACCTCCTTCAGTCGTTGGATCTTTAATAAAGGGGTAAATTTCACATAGGCCCTTTCTGTTTTAGCACTTAGTCCTGTAATTATGTGTCGTCATTATTTTTAATTTGGATAATTTGCCCTTTGCCACTTCAGACTTTAAAATTTTGCATTTTAGTCCCTCTATTTGAGTTGCATGTGCTTCGTCACGTGATTTTCTGGGTTATTGCGTGTATAGGGCTTGGGTTTAATGCATGTTATGCTTTGAAATTTTAGTTTCAATATTTGCATTTATACCCCTGTGCGTGCTGGATTGGAACATGTGCTGAATATAAGTAAAAATTGCATTACACCCCTTACGTTTTTCGCATGTGGTATAATTAAGCCCCTGGAACTTACATTCATTGCACTTAGGTCCTTTTGTGTTGTGCATGTTTGATTGGTTGAATAAAATAGCAAATCGACTCCAAATTTCATGAAATTTGGATACGTAGCCCTCATTACTGTGTAAAAATTTCAATGATTTTTTGGGACATTTTTGTTTTTATTTTCTATTTTTAAAAATTTTAAAAATTCCTATTTTTACTACTGTCTAAATTTAAAAACCAACTAAAAATACAAAAAAGTCCCCAAAAATTCAAAAAAATGTAGTTTGCTTGTTTTGTTGTCTTGTTTCTCCATTCCAATTTTTGGTTGATTTGGACTTATAAAAACCTTAAAAATTGAAAACCCTAAAAAATCATAAAAATAATTAAAAATTCTAAAAAAATAAAAAATGTAATTTCTTTTCCTGTAGTTCAGTTTTTATATGTAGTTTTTCATAAAATTGTCTCTAGAATTTTATAGGCTATTTAGTTATTTTTAAATAACCTTTAGATTCTGGCTGCACATTGATTTCCATTTTCTGTCATATTTCATTTTTATAAAATCAACTAAAAATTGTAAAAATCTTAGAAAATTACCAAAAACACTTGAAAAATTACAAAATCCAAAAATATTTTTATTTCAATTTTCTGACTTGATTTGTGTTGTTAAATAGTTAGTTGATTGTGACTTTTTGGCTTTGTTTTATACTTGCTTCATAATTAAAAACAAAAAAAATTAAAAAACATAAAAAATCCTTAAAAAATATTTTCTTCTCTTTATTTCGATTTCTAACTACTTCGTAGGCTTTTTGCCAATCTGTATTCCTTGAGTTCGATCCTGGTCGCTATACCAGGTTATATAAAATAGCGAGACCACTATTTGGCTTGATTTATTGTTTTATCTGATTTAGTGGTCTTCGATTTTCTTGTTGAGTCGGACTCGAGAGGTTGAGGTCGCAACAACCCTTGATACTTATCTCCCTTAGTCTCTCGGTTGATTTTTGGCTCATCAGGAACCTCGACGGCGAACTTCGCCGGAGGTGGTTGAGACCTCCTCGACCTTCCACGACCCGCCTGATGGCAGGAATATGGAGCTGTCACCTCCTACTTTCAGTGGCGCATGACAGGGGATGAGAATGGTGGTCCAAAAGGGGTTCAAGTTTGGATGGGAAGGTCGGGGCACTATATGGAGGGTTGATGGATGGCCGGGAAAAACGAGGCACAGCGGATACGTTGTCGATCCAAAGCTCGAGGTGACGCCTGGGCGTGCATGCCCATTGAACGAGGATCGAAAGTCAAGAAGGTGGTATTATGAAATAGTGCATGATTCATCGAAAAAATCGAGAAACAGAGTCGGAAATGTAGTTCTGACAGGGGGTAGGCGGGCAGGACAGACAGTTGACCGCGATCAACGCTGACCGCCCCCTGGGTGGTTCACGTGGAGCAACCAGGAAAAAGCCCAAAAAAAGTTTAAAAATTCATTTAGAATAGTAAATGAATTTATTATTTTTGGATTATAAAATGAAAAATATTTGTTATTTTATGATGTATTTTATTATGATTTTTATTTATTTTTATGAGGTATAAAAATACAAGTTACCTTTTATAGCCTATATAGGTATACATATCAATATATTTTATTAATTTATTTTTATTTTGTAATTAATTTTATTAATTTTATTTAATATTTTATAAAATTATAAAATATATTTATACTCTGAAATATATTTTTATTTTATTTTTTTGAATCTTGTACAATTAAATAAATAGATGAATTGTTTATATAGGTATAGTTATAGGTATTATACCTATGTATTATATACATGTATTTTATTTTTGTAATTTCTTTAGTGTTTTGTTTTGATTTTAATATATAAATATATTATAAATAATATTTGAAAAATTATAAAAATAAGAAATTATAAAAAAAATAATGAATAAATAAAATGAACATTTTAATCCCTTTTCTTTTCTTTATTATATTATTTTGGCTTTAAAAACTATATTTTATACACTATTTACGCACACATGCATGAATGCTAAAATGCGGAAATTAAGGGTATTTACATGCATTTGCTAGGGTTTTTGAGGCCAAAATGACAGAATAAAGATGATGAAATGTGGATTCATCATCCCCCTATACTTTACCTTTGCTAGTCCCTAGCAAACACTTGTGCAATAAGTGCAAAAAAGAAAACAAAGAAAAGAAAAAGAATAAAGATGGATGAAGTTAAATTATCTAACTTGTCTTTACAAAATCAAAGTTTAGAGCTTAAGTCGAACCTTTGGAATTTTAGTGCGGTCAGAACCTTAATGAGAATCAGACATGAAATTCAACAGCCTTCGAGAATCCCAAAACTCTGCTCAAGTCTCCTCAATATCCTGGTCAGAATATTTCAACTCATACGCAAACCCTTATGACTATGAATCTGACTAGTACAGTGCAAGTGATGGTGGCTCTCCCCAACTGAAATGACAAAGAGACTGGCTTCTCCAATATGACAACCCAATAATTCCCCAACCCAACAACTCGATCCTCGAGGAGCAGGGAATTCCCTTCTAAGTTCAAGTGGCAACCATCTCAAGAGGGGAGGGTGAAGAGAAGAATGGACGGTAGCCAGTGTAGCTATCTGTCCTAGGAAGCAAGACCAGTGTAGTCAAGTCATCCAGCTGCAAGCTCACACGATTTGACTTTGAAGCTCAAGCTTGCTTATTGACTGTATACATATGTACACTCCGGCATGCATTTTTATTTTTGTACAGGCCTGTCCACTTTTTTGGAGTTTTTGCTTTTTGCATTTTTTGAACACTATATACAGCAATATTTACATAGGGAGTTTTTCCTCTTGAGCTAGTAGACTATCCCTCTTTCGAAGCTTTATTGCAACCCACAATCTCCTGTCCTAAAAATTCATCATCATCGGATGGGTTGGGGTGCACTTCCCTCCCTAGAGGAGGACAAATGTTTCTACCTGTGTGCGTTTCATACCGGTAAATCCAACCCTCTCACCACTCCAATTGAGTTGAGCCAAGCGAAAGGTGTAGGTGTCCAAGTAAGGTCATTATCAACAAGAGTCGTGTGTGTGCTCCGAAATACTTTACTCAGGCAGTCAAGAATCCATTGAACCAAGTCTTGTGATTCTCAAAGAATTAAGTCAACTAGACCTAAAGTACCTCAATTCCAGCTCCTATAAGGTTCATGTTAATTAGGTAGATTTTAGGTCCAACCAAGCCCCAATCTCCGGATTTTACTTGGACTCGTTCAACCATCAAACTCAATCCGAAAAATGCTCATGCTATGCAAATGCTATGCAGAAAATCTTTTTGTAATGCAATTTTGAAAGATTTTGAACTTTTTATGGGTTTTTGAAAAGATGATGCATATGTATTTTTTTGTATTTTTCAAAAATAATTTTCAAATGTTTTTGGTATTTTAGTTTTGCAAATGTTTTTGGAATTTTTGAAAACAAAAAGGTTTTTTGGCCAAAAACTAGGTACAAATATTTACACGGGGATGATCTTATATTTACAAGAATTAGATATTAAGGAATTACAAGGGGTAAGTGCTCATTTTATAGGTATATATAGAGAGTTTTGGGTGAGATGTATGGATTCCTCGAGCTTATTTGACAAAAGTTTTTCAAACAATTTTGAAAACTATAGTCTAAAATAGATTTTACAATCATTTGTACAAATATGTACACACATTTGAAAATCATTTTGCAAAGGTTTTCCAAACAATATATATAGATTTTTCAAATATTTTTGCAACCATTTTTCAAACCATTTGCAAATCATTTTTCAAACCTTTTATTTTACACAAAGAGAATAATTTTTATAATCAAAATATTTTACAAAGGTTGAAAACATGTAACAAAATGTTTTCCAAATAGTTTTCAAAAGATTTTTCAAAAGGATTTTCAAACTATTTTTCAAACACTTTGCAAAAAACATTTTCACCTGATTTATTGATCAGTAAATAGAAAAAGACTTTGAGGAATAATAACATCTTTTTATTAAGGTTTTTAATGAATTTTATTGTATAAGTATAATTATCCATCTAAAAATATGAAAGTACGAGTTATGGCTAAAGTATATATGAAGTATATACGACCCCCCTATACTTAGCTGGAGCTATGTCCACATAGATCGGAGAGAAAAGAGAAGACATAAGTCGTACTGAGTGTAGAAAAATCTAAAGAATAAATGAATAAGAGATGAATGAATAATGAAATGAGAAGTCGACCGTCCCCCCATACTTAGGATCAAATAATCCTAAGTATAGCAGACTGTACACAAAGTGGGGAGGGTCAAGGGAAGGAATGAACATATCGTACTCAGATTGTCTTCCCCTATACTTAGGGTAAGATATCCCTAAGTATAGACAAGAAGAGGAGACATTGGAGAGTATCAAAGAATAGAAGAACTCGGGGTGTACACCCCCTATGCTTAGGACAAAGTACGTCCTAAGTATAGAAGACTGACAAAAAGGGGCGACACCTTTCTGCTAGATAAAGAAGATAGAAAAGGAAAAGAAGAAAAGAAGAAAAGAGAATAAATAGATCATAGCTCAGTGTGTGCACCTCCCTATACTTAGGACAAGGTATGTCCTAAGTATAGCAAAATCATAAGATGACAATGGGGTGGCAGACATAACGGATGAAAGAATGAATGATATGGACAAATGGATCTGTACAGTGGAAGATGGAAGTGATACCATGTATGAGATGCAGGTGATGTGAGTCAAAGAGCACATCTCATACCAAATGAATAGGGGCAACATCATCGATCGGTTGATCATGATCTAGATATAGTTTCAGGCGTTGACCGTTAACTCGAAAGGTAGAGGAAGATGATATCTCGGATATATCAATATTGCCATTGTCATGTACCTTTCTAACCACATAAGGACCTTTCCACTTACTCTATAATTTCCCTGAAAATAATTTTAGCCTAGAATCAAATAACCATACTCGCTGATCGGGCTCAAACTGTTTATGTCTGATATGAGAATCGTGACATGTCTTCATTTTTCCTTATATTGTAGGCTACTAGAAAAGGTTGTATCTCTAAATTCCTTCAGGGCTGCCAACTCTGCTTTCCTCTGTTCGTCTATACTCTCGGGATCCAATAATAACTCTGTAACTGCCCATAATGACTTGTGCTTGATCTCCACTGGCAAATGGCACGGCTTGCCATAGACGAGACGAAAGGGAGATGTCCTAATGGTCTCTCGAAGGAAGTCCGATAGGCCCACAAGGCTGAGTCCAAAAGTTGTGACCAATTCTTTCGGTCTGGGCGGACAACCTTCTATAAAATAGTCTTGATCTCCCTGTTCGAAACTTCAGCAAGATCATTAGTCTGAGGGTGATATGGAGTGGCAACACGATGGTCAATACTGAACTCATCTTCAAGGTCCCTAACTGTATCGTTAATAAAGTGAGACCCCCCGTCTGAAATCAGAAGTCTAGGTACCCTGAACCGTAAAATGATATTTTTCCTCAAAAATCGACACACGGTCTTAACATCTGCGGCTCGGGCGGGGATAGCCTCAACCCAACGACTCACATAATCTACAGCGAGCAGAATGTACTCAAACCCATGACTCTTACGAAATGGGCCCATGAAATCAATCCCCCGTGCATCAAAAACCTCACAAAAGTGAATGGGATGCATGGGCATCATGTCTCTCTGTCCACAAGTACCCATCTTCTAACAGTCAGTACACCCCTTCACGAATTCATCAGAATCCTTGAATAGAGTATGCCACGAAAGGCCCGATTGGAGCACCTTATGTGTTGTCTGTCTCCTAGAATGATGTCCTCCTTCCTCAAGCTTGTGGCAGTAGGTGAGGACGCTATGCTGCTCTTCTTGAGGAATACACCTCCTCCAGATATTATCCCCTCCCTCATGATAAAGGATGAGGTCCTCCCAATGGTATGACTTGGCCTTCGCAAGGAAGATCTCAAGTCGTTGTCTGAGCCAACCCTGTGGAACCGTCTTGGAGACAAGATAGTTCACAATGTCAGCGTACCACGGAAGCGAGGCGATGGCAAGGATTGTCTCATCCGGAAATGTCTCAGTGATAGGTGCCATGGGCTCAGATTCCTCAAGGTTCTCTAAGCTGGAGACGTGATCCGCCACCACATTCTTAACTCCAGGCTTATCCTTAATCTCAATATCAAATTCTTGGAGCAGAAGGATCCATCTAGTAAGGCGAGCTTTAGCATCCTTCTTTTCCATGAGGTATCGGATGGTGGTGTGATCTGTATAGATAGTCACTCTAGATCCCAGAATATATGATCGATACTTATCTAAAGCAAAGACTATGGCTAGCATCTCTTTCTCAGTCACAGTGTAATTCCGCTGAGCGACATACAAAGTCCGGCTAGCGTAGTGAATGGCATACGGCAATTCATCCCTCCTCTGTCCAAGCACAGCCTCTACGGCAAAATCAAGAAGCATCCGTCATGATCTCGAATGGGAGAGACCAATTGGGTGGCCGAAGGACGGGAGCCGTGACAACCATATTCTTGAGACTCTCAAAAGATGCAAGACACTTATCATCGACAATGAACTCGATTTATTTCGTCAGTAAGTCAGTGAACGGTCGGGCAATACGACTGAAGTCCTGAATGAACCGTCGGTAGAAACTGACATGCCCCAGAAAAGACCGTAGTTGTCGCAGATTGGAGGGTGGATTGAGTTTTCTAATGATATCCACCTTGGCCGGATCGACCTCCATGCCCCTGTTGGAGATGATATGGCCAAGGACCGTCCCCTGAGTCACCATGAATGGCTCTTCTCCCAAGATAAGACAAGGTTGACCTCTATGCAGCGCTGAAGCATACAGTCTAGGCAGTCAAGAGAAGCATCAAACCCATCGCCATGGACTGAGAACTCATCCATGAAGACCTCCACGCAGTCACCCACCATGTCTGAGAAGATGGACAACATGCACCTTTGGAATGTCTCCAGGGCATTACATAGACCAAAGGGCATCCGTCTGAAAGCATATGTCCCGAATGGACAGGTGAATGTCATCTTGTCATGGTCTTCGGGCGCAATAGCCACTTGATTATAGCTGGAGTACCCGTCAAGAAAACAGTAATGACTCTTCCCAGCTAGCCTCTCGATAATCTGATCAATGAATGGCAGTGGGAAATGATCCTTCTTGGTGGCCTGATTGAATCGTTTGTAGTCCACACAGACCCTCCAAGAAGTGGGTACCCGGGTAGCTATCTCCTCTCCAGACTCACTCACAACCGTAGTGATACCCGTCTTCTTGGGTACCACATGCAATGGACTAACCCACTTGGAGTCAGAGATGGGGTAGATAAAATCGGCGCTCCACAATTTAGATATCTCTTTCATGACCACATCTTGAAGATTCGGGTTCAGCCGTCGCTGGAACTCACGCGAGGGCTTAGCGTCCTCTTCGAGGTATATATGGTGGGAGCATAGAGCCGGACTAATCCCCTGAAGATCAGCTATACTCCATCCAATCGCCTTGCGATTTCTTTCAAGAACCTCCATCAAACGAGATTCTTGTTCTCCAGTCAAATCTGTTGCGATAATGACTGGGTGCATGTCTGGCTCACCCGCAAGGAATCTGTACTTCAGCTACTGTGGCAAAGGCTTCAGTTCTATACAATAGGGAGCTGGCAAATCTAGCTTCTGATATGTCTGTGTGAAGGCTACCAAATCTGCATGTGAGAACTCCCGCTGATCATGAAAATCTGATGAAGGGAACCCTGCTGGAATATCAGTGAACTGTGTTGGCTCGCTCTCCGTCCTAGCTGTCGGCTCTGAAGGAATCAGACAAGGCAAATAGTCATCAAAGTCATCCCAATCAATGTCTGAATCCGAGGGATCTGAATCTGAAGAACACGAATGGAACTCTGCTTCACCACTCATCACACAACTGTCAGCTTCTAATGTGTCCCTATCCAGGGTTGTGCTCTCCAAGCTCTCAACTACAATAAGCTATAAGTATGGTGAATCTGCAGGCAAGGCAAGGGCTTGTGCTACAGGATCTGTCCAAATGGCTTCATCGTCGGTCATCACAATATCGCACTCCTGGTGGATGTCTCACTCAGCCTCTGTCATCTGCTCAGTGTCACTAAGCTGCTTTAAGCAGGTTGAACCTCTCGCTCTGGTCTCGTCAGTCGTCTTTATTTGTATAGTTTCGCCCTCTATGAGAAAGTACACCTTCCTACTATCATGGTCGGTCACCGCCTTGGTAGTGGCCAAGAATGGACGTCCGAGTATGATGGGGGTATATGTTACTGACTCAGGGATCTCCATGTCCAATACAACAAAGTCCACAGGGAATTTCAGGCCCTGAATGGTAACGACCATGTCTCTCAACAACCCCTGCGGCCTCTTAGTCGATCGATCAGAAAACTAAAGGATTGTCCTGCTATGATGAAGAGGGCCAAACTCGAATCGATCGAGTAGGGCAGCCGGAAGGAGGTTGATGGAAGATCCACTGTCTAATAGAGTACGATCGAACCGCTGCTCCTGAATCTCGCATTTGACATAGGGAGCTCCTACATCAGGTCTCTTGGCTGGAAATCGATTCTGAATGGAAAAGCATGTGGCACGGGTGAGCACATGGATATCTCCTCTGTGGTTCCTCCTCTTCCTACGTATGGTGGTCTTCTCTCTCAAGTTCTTCTAGAAGAGGGGGATGTTCTCAAGTGCCTCCTGTAGAGTCAGTTGGATCTGAAACATGTTAATCATCTGTTGGCTGAACTCTAAATATTGTGTATTTTTGGGATTTTCTTTTTTATTCCCCTTCGTCAAGCGGAGTGCTTGAGGGATGGGGGTGGATGGGCCCTCCTCAGATTGAGGGCTAGGAAGAGGTTCCTGTGCCTATGAAGGAATGAAATCCATACAAATATCATCATGCAACACATCTGGACTCTGATAAGATGAAGAAACCTTTCCTTTATTCATATTTTTTGTCTTTTTCTTGTTACCATAGTCCTGAGATACAAAAGGTGGTAACACAATAGAGGGGAATACATTGTGAGTAGAAGTGGTGGCCTCAGTACCACCCACGGCATCTGACTTCGCGGCATCATCACCGTGCTCTGGTAAAACATCAAAAATGATGGCATCACCGCCACTGTCTACAACTGGATCAACATCAAACAAAATGGTGGCCTCAGCACCACCGCCTGTATCTGGAGTCACAAGGGCCTCAATACCATCCTCTAAATCTCTCTCCTTGGTGGCATCAACACCACCATCATCAACATCAAGATCAGCAGCATCGGCACCGCTACTCTCCTCATATGGCGCTTCTGGTTCCTCATGTGTTTGTCGCTCAGATGAGGCACCACCAGCTGGCATCCTACCGCTCCTAGTAGTCACGAAATCAGCATGAAACATAGAATAAGACATGTCATTCAAAAGGTCACTAGGAGTGGTGTCCTCTGTAGACTGTACCTGCTCAGATTTCCTCTTCAAGCTGTTTGGATTGGGTTCAATCTGTGCAGGTATGGCGTCTTTGCCCTTGATAATGTCCCTCATCTCCTGCCGGAACTCATCCATTTCTCGCCGGAAGGATGCCTGCTATTTAGAGAGCAAGCGGGCAAGGTCGTCAAGAGCTGGGTTCTCGAGGGCAGGTGCCTGAGAACCGGAAGTGTTCCCATGCTGGGAATGAGACTGTTGCTGCTGTTGTGAATAGTGAGGGGGAGGCTGGGAGTACTGCTGGTAAGGCTACTAATGCTGCCTCCACTGTTGTGCCTGATAAGAGGGACAAGGACCCTGCTGGTACTGTTGGTGGGAGTGATAGGGATGTTGCTGCTGACTGCTTTGATCGCCCTGAGCAGGAGGCTGCTGTTGGGAGGAGGTGCCCCCGATCGTTCAGTGGAATCCGAGATGATCACGATGAATCCCAGCCTGCTGAGGGTACCGGTCATACCATATCCCATTGACTTCCATCAATGGCTCCTGCTCGAAGGATGGTGGAGCTAGAACTGCCAGTGGCAGATCCGGCTGGTAAACCACCATCTGAGTCTCCTGAGATGGCGGTTACGACGGGTAATACTGTAGCTGATGGACCGGCTCTGCCTGGATGTGGTGAACCTGGCGATGTGGGGCAGAGGGCTGGGTAGAGCTGCTACTGCTGGCATCAGCATGTGATCTGGGGGGTTGCGCGACATCTGTGCTTCCTGAATACACAAGATCTGTGTCTTTAGGTCACTCATGGTCTTCATCAACCGGTCCATCTGGGCCAGCCCCTGACTCTGCTTCTTCTCGAGGATCTCGATGCGGTCCAACTTCTCGCTGATGATCCCCATGTCGGCTGCGGCGGGTTCGTCTTGAGTTGCTGCTACTGATAGAGTGTGGGGACCGGCATCGATGCGGGCGATCCTCTGATATGATCCTGCCCCTTGGGGGGCCTTCTGTTGTGTCTAGACTAGAGCTGGAGCCATGACTATAGAGTTCTCTGCCATCCCTTCATAGATGGCCCAAACGTCATCTTCACCCTTGGAAAAATATGACCCACCACAAGAGGCATTTACAAGCCCCTACAGCTCCGCTGTCAACCCACAAAAGAAACTCTGAACTAGATTGAGCTTTGATATGTCATGATGTAGACACCGGTTAATGAGATCTCTAAAGCGATCCCAAGCCTCATGGAATTGTTCATTGGGGATCAATGTGAAATTGCTGATCATCGCTCTTGCTGCGTTGGTCCGGCCGAGAGGGTAATATTTGTTCAAGTATGCGGTCCGGAGCTGCTCCCAAGTTGTGATATACCTCCCAAGATGCTTCAGCCAATAGGCTGCTTGGTCAACCAATGAGAACGGGAAGGCAATCATTTTTATTGTGTCCTCGTCCACCAGTCTATCGTGGACAGTGCTGCAAATCATCTCAAACTCCTACAGATGGAGATGAGGCTCCTCGGTAGCTAGCCCATGAAACTTGGGCAATAACTAGATCGCCTGGAGGCGAAGCTCAAAGTTCCCCACAATGGGAGGAAGCTGAATCCATCAGTGAGTGAGGGTTGCAGCTGGGTTGTGCAACTACCTCATGGTCGTTAGTGGCGGCCTCTCCGGTTGTTGGTCTTCTCCTGCTCCACCTCCTCCTTCAGCTCTGTCTTCATATATCTCTCCACCGCCCTCAGATTTGTCTTCTCGGTCTGCTCGCATCTGCACCAGCTCTCTCATAATGTCACCCATGAAGACTCCCTGATCTCTGATCTATCTCTGCATTGTCTTCAGGGAAGCTAGCAATGAATTGTTGATGGCAGACTGATCGTATACAAATGGAGGTTGTCCCTGCTCATCTAGGCATCCTTCACTGCTGTCCATATCTCGGGTCTCTACAAAGGTAAAGGTACCTATCTCAGGTGCCGTCAAATGTCCAGAAATCTCTGTTGCACTAAACTCTGACACCATAGGACTGATAGAAGAAGAAGGGTGATCGAGGGGGAACAGGGTGGATGTGAACTCGGGCTCGGAGAGTGGGTCTAAACTCTCCGAAGCTGACCTAGATGAAAAGGGAGGAGTGCTCGATAGCGGTGCCACCAGACGTGGCCTAAGGGATCTCCTTCCCATCATCTTGATCTAAAGAGAAAGGCGGATGAGATCTGAAATGCAAACAAGATGGTCAATAAAACCCCCAATTCACCTACGCAACTCTTGAGCTGATGACCGTGAAGGTTCAGTATTTTATCTTGTCAAATTTTATTAAGGTAATCAGTCAATCTATCAGAGCGATTAAGCAAGCTGTTGGGAACCCAACTCTCCTAGCCGACTGTCCCAATCCCAAATGAGATCTTTCCCAGCCAGTAGGAATTGCGGACCGTTTACCGGCTGCCCGAGCAATTCCCTCTGCTAAGGATGTCGCGATCCACTTTACTGGTTACCGGAGAGATCCTCACTGGAGAACGACTCACCAAGACCAGTAGTCAACTAAGATTTCGGGTGTGGCTCTAGCCTAGTATGTGTGTCACTCACTCGCTGCAGATAAATCAAACAATGAGGGGGTTACTCTTCCCAAGACAAAAAAATTAGGTGGGATGAGTTTTATGGTCAAGGTTGCATTAGCAGTCCCAATTTTATGTAGTTATCTTTTAGGTATTTTTCTGAATAAAAGACAACGCCTAACGGATTTTCCGATTTCCTTGGTTATTTAGAGTCCAATAAAACGGGGGAGGAAGTCAGAAAAGCCTATGCGCGATCAAACACTATGATGCATGTAAAGATAGAAATGCGTACCTTGCTCCAGCACTCTACATGCAGGGTGATCCGCGCATAACTTAAAAGACAGGAATAAAACTACATATATGATGCACGAGGAAATCATCCCTAGATGAGAAACTTCTATTAATCGTGAAGTACAAGTAGCTATGACTAGGAAGAGAGACCAGAGTCCGGTCTTGGGAGCCGATCGGTGTCCATCACAATAGATCCTGCACGCGCTGTGTACGACCCCTCCCGGCACGTGGTCTCTAGTCCCAATTAATAGCTTTTTCAATTGATTTTTAGCTAGGTCCAATTACGATCTATAGGTACAGGCAAGATATTAAGTGTTGGGCCTTAGCTATTTATGTCACAATCAATAAAAACTCCTAGATCTAGGGGCTAAATCCGCGTGAAATAAGCAGGTAATAAAGTTGACAAAAACCACGAAAAAGCTGCGAAAAACCGACGAGGCCCCCAAGGGAACAATCCCTCGGGCACTGGACCTCGTGAAGTGCTGAAGTGTCCTGTAAGTCATGTTTAAGTTACAAATTAAGAGTCACTCTCTCACTTGAATTACACAAATATATGCAAGGAGGTAAATGGAGCTAATCTACAAAATCTCTCTAAATCTCCTTCGTACAGGGATAGCAGGCCGAAGCTGGCTTCACGTGGGTGCGCAGGCGCCTAGGGAAACACGCCTCCCTCTATCCGTGGTACCTCACACAAGGTCAACAAAGAAGAGGAATTAGATAGCCTAAACAATATATATCAAAAATCGATAAGACAAAAATGTAGGCAAATAATCGCAATCAATCAGAAAGAAATGATCTATACGTTGTTGCTCCCCGACAACGGCGCCATTTGATAACTAGGATTTTGCGAGGGTCGAAATATGTCTCACACAAGGCGGAGACAATGTCGTTGTGGCGGCCGCTCACGAAACCCGGGTTAATCAACAATCAACCCACAACAGGTAAATCAAGCAATGAAAATCAAAGTATGGAGTTAAAATTTATTATAACTCTACAATGAATGTGTATAGTGCAAGCAAGTAGAGTGCCGAACACATGAAGCAAAAAGGATAGATAAAAAATGAATGCCCAAACTGAATGTGATCAAATGCCTACAAATGTGCTATTTTGTGGGTTTTAATTTTATGTATTTTTTATTTTATTTTATATTTTATATTTTTATATTTTGAATTTTATTTTCTGATTTTGTATTTTCTTTTTATATTTTATATTTTTTATATTTTCTTTCAAATAATAAAGTAAGTACATAATATAAGAAAAGAGAGATACAATATATAGAGAAAAATAGGTAAAAAATAAGAAAAAATTAGGAAACAAGATTTTTTGGCTTTTTATATTTTTTCCAATGTTTTTGTGATTTTTCTAGTTTTTTTCCTAATTTTTTGGTATTTTTAAAGGCAAAAATACTGGAAGCATTGAATCAACTAAAAGGCTGAAACTAAAATGAGGACGAAAAATCTCAAACAGAGCCAAAATTTCCTCAAATTAATTTTAAAATAAAGGTAACAAAACAGAGAAAATTCAGAGACAAAAAATATAATTTTAGGATTTGTTTTGGAATTTTTAAGATTTTTATGAAGTTTTTGAGATTTTTGCTAATTTTAGGAGTTTTCTTTTGATTTTTTTAGTGATTTTTTGATTGAAGTTAAAACACAAAGGAACAAACAAAATACAATTTTTTTTGGAATTTTTCAAAAACGATTTCTAATTTTTATGTATTTTCTAATGCAAACAGTATTGAAGATGCATGTTTTTTATTTTTTTAAATATGAAAATGCAATAAAATGAAACACAAAAATATAGCGTGAAAGAGCAACACGACAGGAGCTTATGCTAATTTTTTAGTGATTTTTCTAATTTTATAGATGCATGAAAGAAATAGAGACAACAAAGAGAAACTACACTGAGGGCTTAAATGTAAATAGTTAAAAGCACGAGGGCCACAATGCAATTTTTCTGCAAAATATATAACTATTTAACAAAATTCCAGGATCAAATGTAAATATCCAAACATGTAAGGGTACAAGTGCAAAAGGACCACCTACGCACGTGGTTCTCATGCACCTAGGGAGGACCTAAATGCAATTAACAAAAATGTAAGGGGCTATGGTGCAAAATATCCAAGAATATTACACTGAATAGTAAGGTTCCTGGACTATCACGAAATATCAAAACCCGTAGGGGGTCCTTGCAAAATGTCCACCACCCCCCGTAGTATACAAATCTATATATTTTATTAATTTATTTTTATTTTATGTAATTAATTTTATTACTTTTATTTAATATTTTATAAATTTATATAATATTTTATACACTTAAATATATTTTTATTTTATTTTTCTGAAGTCTTTTGTACAATTAAATAAATAAATGAATTGTTTATATAGATATAGTTATAGGTATTATACCTATGTATTATATACAGGTATTTTATTTTTTGTATTTTCTTTAGTGTTTTTTCTGATCTTAATATATACATATATTATAAATAATATTTGCAAAATTATAAAAATAAGAAATTATAAAAAATAATGAATAAATAAAATGAATATTTTAATCTGTACAAGTATACAATAAGGGTCCAAAACTCAACTTTCAAACCGTAGCTCCGCAAAATACAAAACCATCTTCATTAAATAGGTTATTGAAAATTATATACAATTAAAAGTGATTTTGATGGATTTCGAGTTTTTATTTGAGAGATACAGGTCTGGGAAGTTGGAATTCTGGAATCTTATTCATATTATAACTTTTTATCTGTATATTATTTTTGTATGAAATCAATTTTGTATTTTTCTATATTTACTTATCTACAACTTTCATGTACAAAGTTTCTTTATTCAAAGTACAAAAGGTGGAACCAAAAATTGGTCCCAAAATGAGAATGACTTAAATAAAAGGGTATTTTAGCCCCTATCTCCCCCTACTTTATTCCTTATTGACCTATTCATCTAGATGCCTAGGTCTCGGGGTTTCAGGTCATAAAATATTTACAATATTTTATTCTTTTTATTTTCTTTTCTTTATTCTATTATTTTGGCTTTAAAATTATATTTTATAGACTATTTACACACACATGCATGAATGCTAAAATGCAGAAATTAAGGGTATTTTACATGCATTTGCTAGGGTTTTTGAGGCCAAAATGACAGAATAAAGATTATGAAATGTGGATTCGTCATGGATCTCGTCAACACATCTCTAAACATGTGTACGTTAATCACCAAAAGCTATGCTCTCTCCAAGTTTTCCTCTTCAGAGAGAAAATCTTGGGTCTCGGTAGAATCAGAAGGGATATGATCGTGTTGTATCTCAGTTGTAATCCCACATGTCTCTGTATCTAATGGCTTAGAAGCATACTCTTCTGATGATAGAGTCTTTATCGGCTCAGGGTTCGATATTGTGCTACTGGGAGGAAAAGTAACACTGTCTATCTCATAATCAATAATGGCCTTGGATGCACACAGAAAATGCTGACCAACAATAATGGCAACATCATGTGATGGCACCAAGGATTCAGAGTTTAAGACAACATAATCCACAATATATTTTGTGCCTTTTACCGTCACGACAATGTCATGAAGTATACCTTCAGCCCCTTGACTGATTGGTCTGGAAACAAAAGAATCATTCTGGATCGCTTAAGAGGCCCTAAATGAAGTGTTTCGATAAAATGGAAGGGTAAAATGTTAACTGATGATCCGTTGTCCAACAAGGTCCAACTTGTAATCTGAAATCTGAAAACTGATAAATAGTACTCCCATGTCTTTCTTTTTATTCTTGGGAGATGTATGATGGATGGTGTAACAAGTGGCAATGGTCAACACTGGATGATTTTGACTCGATGACATAGATATTGCGGATCTCGTCAACACATACCCAGACATGCGTAAGTGAATCACCAAAAGCTATGCTCCCCAAGTTTTCCTCTCTAGAGTGAAAATCTCATGTCTCAGTAGAATCAGAAGGGATATGATCATGTCATATCTCGGTTGTAACTCCACATGCATATGTATCTGATGGCTTGGAAGCACACTCGTCTGATGACAGAGTTTCTATCGGCTCGGGGTTTGGTATTGTGCTACTAGGAGGAAAAGTAACATTGTCTGTCCCATAATCAATAATGGCCTTGGATGCACGCAGAAAAGATCGACCAAGAATAATGGAAACATCATGTGATGGTACCGAGGAGTGAAGTCTAAGACAACAAAATCCACAGTAAATTTTGTGCCTTCTACCATCATAACAATGTCATGCAGTATACCCTTCAGCCTCTTGATTGATCAACCTGGAAACTGAAGAGTCAATGTGGCATGCTTAAGAGGCCCTAAATGAAGTGTTTTTATAAAATGGAAGGGTAAAATATTCATTGATGATCGTTGTCCAACTAGGTGTACTCGAACTTGTAATATGAAATCTGAAAACTAACAAATGGTACTCCCATATCTTTCTTTTTATTCTTGGGAGATGTATGATAGATGGCGTAACAAGTAGCAATGGTAAACACTTGCTTCTCAGAGCAATGATTACGCATCTTTTTTCTTCTAGGTGTGGTATGCTGCTTCCAACATTTTTGAAGAAGAGGAGTGTGGATCAATGCCTCCGGAAGAGAGAGCTTGATCTGAATTCTATCCAACATCACTTTCATGAACTTCAAATCTTAATTCTTTTTGAGATTTTCTAGTTTTTCTCCCTTCCCTATTCAGATCATATGGGAAGGGTATCTGTACATCCTCCTCAGTCAGATGTACACTCGGAGGATCAAAAGAAGCCGGAGAAGAAAATCTTTTTATTAAATGGAGACAAGATCTATGAAGAACAGAAGATCAAAAATCTAGCCGGAGAGTCCGGAGTCTTGTCTCTACTTCTATTTCTAAATTTTCTCTTTTTTCCATTTTTTTGTGATTTTTCGCCTTTGATATATGGAGACTCAAGCTGAATCTGTAATTCTGCATCATTGCCTACTATATATTCTCCGCTCCTAAATGTCTCAACAACTGGAAGTTGTCTGTGATCAATATGAGCACTGGGAATCCAAGTACTCATTGACTAAGAAATGTGCTGCAAAGTAGAATCTGATCCTCGCTCTACAACAATGCTGGCAATAAAATCTCGGAATGCGTCCATCTGCTCTCTACAATATGTGGTATGCTCATGAATCAAATGAACAAAATGATAGAATGTGGGACCATCTATATTAGGATTCTCGAAGTAATGTCTCACATACATCTCAGGTTGCTGAAGACTCTTAGAATAAGCAAATGAGTCCGAGATGAATTTCCCCTAAGGTGGTTTCTCATAACACTGATCGTGATATGGAAACTGAATTGGTTGATATGTTGGCTGAAACAGCATGGGCTCTCGCTCAATATCTTGGAATACCTAAAGAATAGGTATCCAAGGCTCCTGAACTAGAAAGCATGGAACTGACTCCAGCTAAAAACTCAATGGAATATGTATCGGTCTCTGAGCGTAAGAACTCTCCGCAACTATCTCAATGTCCATTCTCGATACTACCTCACTATCCACATCAACTTCCTGATGCACAATCCCTAAATCAGCAAGAGGTGGATTGCATCTAAGTAGTCTGGCATCTCCCTCGTATGTCATCTTAACATCAGAAATATCTCTAAAAAGAATCTGAAGTGTCTCCTCATCAAGACTACGGTGTGAACCCCACACGAGGAATCAACCAATTCTCTCTACTATGCACTCATCCCCTGATAAAAGATCTGATCTAACTCAGCTCTAAAGATTCCGTGATCTAGGAATCTCCTCAAAAGAATCTGAAATCTGAGCTACATATCCTAAAGTGGCTCGTGGGGATCATGTGAGAAATCTCTAATAACCGACCACATGAAGTCGGCTTGGCTAATAGGGTAAAATTTCCTAAGAAAGGCTATCGAAGCGTACCCAATTAGCACTATCCTCTCCCAAACGTTAGAGCCATCTTGCGACTCCGTGCTTGAATGTCAAGGGAATGGTCTTCATCATAGCAAGCTCAGGTGTCATATCTCAATAAAATCGAGTCCCATAAATCTCCTTAAACTTAAAGAGATGCTCATACGGCTCCTCATGTGGCTTTCCATAAAATTTCAACAACAACAAAACGAAGTCTGAATCAACCAGGAAAGGTGGTACTCTTCATGTAGAAATTGACTCAGGTCCCGAATAGGATGCATGCTGCTTAATTCCCAATCTCGTCTCAGCAACTCGTGGACCCGAATTTCTTGTCTAATCTAAAATCGACTCACGGGTCTCATACATTTGCCCAGCTGTCATTGTTGTATCTGAAGGCTGACTCGATCGAAATGATGAGAGGGGATAGAAGGAGACACAGAAGATAAATAAACAAAAGGAGACGATTCTCCAAGGTCGGAGTCACACTCGGAGAAGGATGGATGACTCAAATCAGTTTCGAAACATGAGATGTCTTGAACTGACCTAAATGAACAGGTAGGAACGCATGGAAGCGGTGTTGTAAGAGTCAGCCTAAGGGATCATCTACGCATAATCGTAACTCAATAAAAAGAAAACTGCCTTTGGGCGACAAGACACAGATGACGAGTGACTGCTAGAGATCTCAGAGATCTTGAACTCACACAACACAATCAAACACAAAGCAATACCCCGGATTCACCAACTCAACACAGTTAATTGGTAATGCAAGTCTTTTCACATATTACACGAGATGACAGGTTCCTGAACTTCCCAGAAGACTGTCCTGAGTCCGAACAGTTAATCAACCTACATTCAGCCAGCATGGGAGTAAGTAACGAGCAGTTTCTGACTACCCGTTTTACTTGAGGATGGAGCCTTACACAATGTCCTCTAAACCGTCCACTCTGCTAAGGAAACTTGGATTGTTTCCGACTACCCGAGAGTGCTTACTGAAGAGTAGAGCAACCGACTATCATATCAATAGTCTTCCAAAAAAATCGAGTTTAGGTTCTAATCTTATGGGTCATCCCTCAATCACAAATCTGGAAAGTACCTGTCATACATTCGTTGGGGATCGCCCTCCTAAAACATGTAGAGTCTATTACGTTTAATTTTAGAGTCAGATATTGTTAGCGGACCATGTTTTATTTTTTTGGTTATCACTTTTTTTGGATCTTTTTCAAAAAATGTCTACTGATTTTTGTTTTTTTATTTTTTGACCTAAGTGAACAAATAAGCAACTAGGATACGCGTCTCTCAATCTATCTACTGAGGTACAGACAAAGCAAAATAGAAAAACCCTAAACAAGCACCTAGCCTCAAAAAGGTTGTGGAAAACGTCGAGAAAAAGTGATGAGAGAAAACCATGGTGGGTGCCAAGTTCCCCCAAGTACACAACACTTGACGAAACAGAACCCGAGAAAAGACGAATGGGGGTACAAGTCGGGATGTCCTTACGGGGCCCCTTCTACAAAACAGAAAAGCACGAAATGACCTTTATCTTTTTATAGGTTAATACAAAGAAAAGAAAATCGACTCTCTGATTCTCAGCTATGCGGTTGCACAAATAGAAACAAAAGGTCATGAAGTAAAAAAAATGATAAAAGTTAGATGGTGAAAAAGGTAAGGGAGAAAACCCTAAACCTAAGGTTTCTGCAGTCTACCTAGCATTGCCTCCCCGACAATGGTGCCATCAGAAAAATGCACATTATCTAAAGAGTAAAAAGGTCGTTGTATCGCCCAGGTGAATTTTAACAGAAATTTTTATTTTATTATTAATACACCTAAACTTGGAAATGTATAGTGTAAGTACGGGAGTGTCGAACTCAAGAAGGCAAACTGTTAGAAACTAGGGCAAAATTATAGAAAACTAAGGTTTTATTGGTTTCCTAATTTTTATTTATTTTATGTAATTTTCTAAATTTTTATTTGATTTTAGTGATTTTTATATTGTTTTTGGTTATTTTAATACACCTATATAAGAATATAGGTATAATTTTGTAATTTTATATTATAGTTTTAGTTTTGTAATTTTTTTGTGTTTTAATTATTTTTACTTTTTATTTGATTCTTAAAGTTTAAAACTAATTTTATTTGAAAATAGTTTTTATTTTTTATTATAAAAATAGAAAATAATGAGAAAATATTTTTATTTTATTTTTATTAGAAAATAAAGGAAAATATCTACAAAATGATATGTTGTACGTATTTATAAGATTTTTACTTATTTAGTTATGATTTTCAAAGTTTTGTGTGTTTTGTAATTTTTATTTGTTTCATTATTAATTTTTATTTTGTTTTTATTTTCTATGTAAAATATAGTAAAATAATCTAAGGATATTTTTTATAGAATTTTTAGAGATGTTTTTATATTTTTCTATTACTTTTTAAAAAACATCGGAAAAGAAATTAAGTTAAATGATGTTAAAAATAATTAATTATAATATCAAGAAGTTTTTACATATAATACATATATACAAAGGGGTTCAAACGCTGAAATTCACCCTTTTATTCTAAATACTTTTTAATATTTTTTATAATAGTATTAGTTATAAAATGAAGTTTAAAAGTGAGTTTAGTCGATTTGGAATTTTTTATAAATAGTTATGAACCTCGGAAGTTGGCTTTTACGGTTTTTTCGATTCATTGTAATTAATTATTTTTATATTGAATAATTTTTTGATATGTTTATTAAAAAACTTTTATGAAGAAAATCTTTTGATTTGAAATAATCTCAGAGATAAATAAAATAGGTGAAATATTTACAAGATGAAAATGTGTAAATATATTTTTATGATCTAGATTTTTTGACATTTTTATACATTAGGATCATTATCTTCCCCTACCTATTTATTTTGTCGACCAAGTCAATATTGACTCGGTCTCGATGTTAGGATCAGTTTCTATATTTTATATACATCCTTCTTTTATTTTATTTTCCATTTTTCTCTTTAGTATTTTATTTTGGATAAAATAAGGATTATATAATATTTATATTTGTGGTTAGACTATTAATTAATGTGAATTAGTGAGTATTTACATGTATTTTGCCAAGGATTTTAGCCAAATGACCAATCAACACATTTTGGTAAGTTTATTGGATACTGCCCAATTCTACTACAACTTGCAACGGACCTCCACTACAAGCCAGATTCCATTCGAGATTGTGATGAGTAGGTAACATGTGACACCGCACAAAGTGGCTAAGTAGAACAGCCAAGGACAGTGTCCCGCCGCCCATAGCTTTGCGATAGAGAGGCAAGATCGGTGGGAGGAAGCGAAGGATTCATTGTCCCACGCTCAACGCCTAATGAAGAAAGCGGTTGACAAGAGTCGTAGGCCAGTCAAGTTCAACGTTGGGGCAAAGGTACTATTGAAGATAACACCCCAGATTTGGAAGAAAATACTGAGGAAGACAGTACACAAGGGGTCTCATACCTCGTTACGATGGACCCTTTGACATAGTTCGATGCGTAGGATCGTTCGCCTATCAACTACGTCTTTCGAAGAGATTGATGTTGCATCATGTATTCCATGTCAACTTCCAAAAGGAGTACCATGAGGACAGAGAAGATAGAACCAGGAGGGCATCGAAATGCATCGCTCCTAATGTCCGAGTTCAGTATATGAAGGTAGATAAGAAGATTTTTAATAGGTGCATGGAGGGCCAAAGCAAGAAGAACCGGAGGATCTTCTTCCTTATCAAATGGAAGGTACTCTTAAAGGAGGAGGCAAGCTAGGAACGTGATACAACCCTGTGAAAGTTCGAGGATCCCATTGAGGATTTCTTGAAGACACAGGATCAGTCGCGGACGTCTGATGGATCAGGTAGGGGATTCATATAACACCCCCAACTCCCGAGGTATGAGAATAGCTTGCGTTATCAATATCACATGACTGTGTGATTCGGTGGTCACACAATGAAGTTCCGGAGGACTTCGCCTTAGCGTACGGATAGCCAAGGATGGGGCTTACCACACGAATGTTTGGAGATTGCAGGTTCCCCTTGGCACAACACAAGTGTTCAGCAACACTTGACAGAGAAGAGTTGCAACATCCTTCGTAGAAGCATGGGGCCCACTAATGACGTGGCATGATGACATGGCTTGCTGATGAGGCAGATGACATGGCATGCTGACGGAGTGGGCGGCATAGCATTTTTTGCAGAAGACAGAGGGATTGCACGGAAGATAAAGAGCCAAGGCATGTAAAGAGTCATCTCGGAAGATGAAGAGTTTGCACAGAAGATAAAGAGTCCTTGCAGTCATTGTACGTGTAAAATTGGTGTCCCTTTATATACCCTCTACTCGCATATATAAGGAGGGGTAGATCTCATTTGTAAACAATACACTCGGAGTGATTCTCTTGCTAATAACAAAGAGGGTTTAGTGACATTGATCTAGTGTCCTTGTGCTCGAGTGCTTCTGTTCGAGTATCTAGTAGCATGGTTATTCGGCATGTTGGAGTACGTCTACACAGAAAGAGAAGACCGGTTAGCTTACGAGAAGTTAACATCACACAGGTTAGTCTCAAAAATGGTGTTGATATTTTATCCCTGTAATAATAATGATGGTATGTAGATTCCAATGGTAATTGTTGCAACAATTGCATCAGATCTCACCTGGATGACTATCTCCCCTTCATCAAGCATTCTGATTTCCTAAAATAGATGCACCAGACTGCATATATGAATACAAGCATCAAAATCAACAATCCGGCTTCCTTATTATCCTATGAGTAGGTTTGTTTCAAATATCAATATAGATGTATTAGCTATTAGGGATTTATCTTTTCCCTTCTCAAAGATCTTTAGGTATTCTAGACAATTCTGTTATAAGTGCACCAGATTATTGCAATGATGATAGACATACATCTTCTTACATATTAGATGTGTTGAAGCAATTGAATAATAGCCAACAACTTGGCCTTTCTATTTCTTCTTTCGATCGGAACCCTTCCGAGATCCTTGCTTTCTGTCATGCTTCCCCTTGACATGTGCAACTATTAAACTACTTGAGGGATTCTCTTTCTTCGTTACATTGTCAGTATATTTCAAATAGAATATAGCTCAACATTAGTCAGACTCAACTTGCTCATGTGGTATGATGCGATGAAGTTGTTGAAAAAAAGGGAAAGTGACAACGAAATGAAGTCCATCTGCATTTCTACATCTATCGCACTCCCAAGGGTCTCCACTTCAGAAACATACCGTAACATTTTGAGTATATGTTCTTTGATCAAGGTTTCTTCTTGTGTTTTGCATCAAAGCAGGTCTTCCATCAAGTTCTATCATGTACATGTAGTATGATTCACATCTCCAAACATCTCCTTTAAATTTGACAAGATGTCCTTAATGGATTCAATATCAAAATGCTAATTCTATATCACATTATAAAATGATCCTATGATGTAGTAATGAGTGAGAGGATTATCCTCATCCCTCTTCTTATTGAAATCAGGGGCATCCTTGACCTGGGGGCCTTCATATTGACTAAGTGGTTTTAACCCTTGTTAATAAAGCCAAATTATTCCAGGAGCAATATATTCGTATAAAAATTGTTCGACCAAAAATCATAGAAGTTTGTGATGTATTTTTTTTTACTTAGTGAAGCCCAATGTGAACACAATGAAGCAGTGAGGATTTTAGATGTATATTGTGTTATTTAATGTTTCTAAATAAATGTTGCAATAAACCAATTTGAGGTTCAATGCAATAAATCATGTCATTGTTATCTTCAAATATATATGTGATTTTATTGTTTTTCCTTATTTTTAAAATTTAAAAAATATTTTTTATAAAATAAAATAAAAATGATAAATGGAATTTTTTTGAAAATATTTTTAAGGGAAATATGTACTAGTTTGCAAAATATATTTCTATGCCAAAATTAGCCTAGAAAATTCAAATTCTATTTCTATCTTAAGCTTTAGTGCATGAGGAATCCGGAACACATTTTTGATATTTTCATATAGTGATGAATTAAATATAATGCATAAACTATTTTTTATCTTTTCAATTTAAATGGTAAAAATACAACATTATTAAAAACTAAAAATATGGGTGCACATGTATGATGAAAAAAGCCACTTTAGTTTTTTTGGAATTAAGATGAGCAAAGTAAAAATATGTAAAAAAAACCTGATGGCAAACCATGTCAATTAACTCCATAAAATTATTGTTGATGAACAATGAGGTATATGTGGCAGTTTTAATTTTAAGAAACATGTATTATGTATCCTCAAAAAATCATATAAGCAATATGAAGAATGATTTATTCATAGCACAATTTCCATTGAGTTTCCAAGTTATTTATGCAAAGATTTCCTTGTATCAATAGCTTGACAATGAATATTTTCATAATTTTCCAACAAGTATTTGAATTTAAAATGAATAAACAATTCCAAAATCAATGTTTCAACTAAAAATTCATATATTAAATACATCTCCAAAATTTATCCACAATATTTCAAAAGAAAGAGCATTATAAGCTACATAATGATATAAAAAATTGGAATCTTACGATGAATGGTTTCCAAAATATAAGAAATTATTTCTAAGGGTTCGTTTCGTTGTTGGGTTGGGCTGGGTTGTGTTGGGTTGGGGTAACCTTGTGAATAGTAAAGTGTGAAGAGGATAGGGAGGGTTAGAAGAAGGGATACACCGGTGTACCCCAACCCAACCATGCCCAACCCTGCAACCAAACGAAGTCTAAGGTTACGAATGCAATTTAATAATTAAAATAAAACTTAACTCTCTAATAGAGACTTATCTGCAAATATAGTCTCCCGGAAGTAATAGTCTTGTAATTTGTCCAAGATGGAGGCTCTCTTTGGAATAACTGAAGAGTTGCGGGGACTTCGGTAACATTTATCCAGTCACGTGAGGTATCTTACATGACTGGATCTCGGAAAGAACGATTGAGATGTCATTTGTTTTTTGCAATCGTGTGGTTAATGAACTGCTACGTGGTGCTCCTGCCGGAGAACGGTGGACGTGCTTCCTGACGGTTGTTGATAGAGTCATTCCTTTGATGAGATGGTGACGATGGAGGCTCATACTAACATTAGGGTATCAGAGGATACTCCTGACGGCATGGCAGTGGTTGGTGAGTGATTTGAAGCACGCGAAAAGGGGAAAGGTGGGCAAGAACTCAACGGTAGTGTAGGAAGGAGCTAGATCGGCGGAAGGTTGCGATGGAGTTAGAAGTTGAATTCGGTGAGAGAGGTTAATGGAGGTGATTTCAGTGACGGAGACAGGGGGGCTTGGCTCCCCTGTCTCCTAACAATTCTTATTACATATATTATATAATAGTAATAAAGCATGACTTAAATACAATAGTTAAATACAAATGCTAATATGTTGTATAAAATGCCCCCCTCCCCCATTCCTCATTTGAGTTTAATGCGACCGTCTCTTTGGGGCAGCCAACCATGGCTACCCCCACGTCGTTTTCGACGTTTTTTTATTTATTTGAAAAATATCGCTATAATATTCATCCCTATATCCCTCCTATATGTCATTCGAATTTCATCAGAAACAGAGACTCCTACGGCCTCCATCGAGATGGTGTCGATTTAAAAAATCTTGTTACCGTTAAAAAATGATTGTCTCGATGGAGGCCGTAGGAGTCTCTGCTTCTGACGAAATTCGAATGGCATATAGGAGGGATATAGAGATGAATATACATTGCGATATTTTTCAAAAAAATAAAAAAAATGCTAAAAACAGTGCGTGGGCAGTCATGTTGGCTGTCCCAAGGGGGCAGCTCCATTAAACTCTTCCTCATTTATAAGTTGTATATAATTCTTCCATCCTTATCTCTCAATAAAAAATCAATAATATTATCTGAATACGATAATTTTATTATTAACATTTGTATGTTTTACATGAAGTACATGATATACATAAGTACAAGAACAAAATATGTATGTAGAGATTTTTTATATTTGAAATTAGAAAGAATGTAATATCCGTTGTTATATCAATACCATTGGTCCATATATCATGCTTACCATCATGATTTTAACATCGACGATTAGTTAAGATTCTGAAAAATATGATGGATAAGCGTTACTATATTGACATTCGTTAATGATATAGTAGTAGATATGACATTCGTCTCTAATTTTTACATAAAATCAATTTTGTAACAAATAATACTCATAATTATACCGAATATAAAGAAAAAGTTAAAAGTCTTATTATATATAATCTAAAATAAATATACGGCTATATATTAAAAAAATATATAAATAGAAACAAAAATGTATGTGGACACCAAAGTGACATTTATATATGTATTCATTTTAAATATACACCTGTTAAAATATATTATAAGGAATAGGTACATACATATATATCCCTTTGTATCCCTACATTAAGTCTGATATAATTTTACTTTTTTAAAATATTAGATTTAATGGTACTACTTAACATTGTGTCAATAGAAGTTTTTGTGATTTGAAGAATTTTGTAAGAACCTTTTTGTCCATACTATGTTTGTTTGGATATTTATGTGAAATCGTAAGCTTATTGGAGTATCTTTGTAAAAATTTCTTGTAAATAAATATAGAAAATTAAAACGATAAATAATAATAAAGATTATATATATAATGTATCTACATGTATGTGTATGTGTATATGTATGTGTGTGTGGTCTCAATAATTTGGCCCCCCAAGTACAAATTTCTGGCTTCGTCCCTGGGTGATTTGATCGTAGTCGGTGTTGGGGATTCAAAACGAAGAAGAAGCCGAGATGAATGGGTTGCAGAAGATGAAAGGAGAGTACTAAAAAAGAGGAAGACGAAGAAGAAGAATGAACAACAGATGGGTGGCGTGAAATGATATAGAGATAAGGAAGGTCACGGATTGATCTTGTCTCGTCTGGAAGTGTCGTCAATGGTCAAGGTGCCTCGACGGGCATCACCTCAATGCTCTATGGAGCAGCGCGAGACTGGCCTATCCTCACTCTTTAATTTGAAATTCACGACGGTAGATGAAAGTGGATGAAGAGGGTTGATCGGTTTATATGGGAGAAAGTTGTCTCATGATAGGCGATGAAGATAGAGAAATTGTTCGGGAAGATGGATAAGGGATTAGAGTCAACCGGCTGGATTTTTTGAAGAATAAGTATGTATTCATGTAATTCTAGTTACAGGAGGCACTATCGGCCTTGATTACAGCAAGGACAAAAAAATGGCATCCCCCACAAAAATGTGTCCCCTCTGGACTAATAGACCGATCAGGAACGAAAACTCGACCTGGTATTATCATAGCAGCAAAAGACAGGTTTGAACTACCTTGTCGACAATCAGCTCAACGGACCTTTGTGCTCCAGAAGTCCAACGAATGTTTCGCTCCTCCAAGAGGCAACTGACCACGGCAGCAAGAGTAAGGCCGAGCCTCTCGCTCATAGCATGCTCCTGAATAGCAGCAATCCAATCAAACAGATCCATCAGGTGCACCACAGGTGGAGATGTCAAATTGAGAGAGTAGCAAGAGGTCAGCCAAACAACACTGGAGACATTACATTCAAAAAACAGGTGGTTGTGAGTTTCAGGATGGAGGAGGCAAAGGTAACAGGTAGAGCGAGGGCAAATATGAAATCTAGCAAGTCGGTCCGTAGTAGGCAGCCTCTCTTGCAAAGCCCTGTACAGAGTGAGCGAGATCCTTGGGGGGGATGGCCTTTCCCCAAATCCAAGGGGCCCAAGCTTTGATTGAATCTTTTTGGCGAATGAGGTTGATCGCACTTGAGAAAAGTAACCTTTTGGGGAGAGGGACCACCGAAGGGGAGGTGAAGTGGAATGGATTGCATTAGCGAAGGAATCCCTTCTGCGCAGAATGGCCTTCCAGACACCGCTATGAGATGTAGAGGGTTGGGCGTCCCAGAAGGAGCATGAATGAAGGTATTTCAGCCTCATGTAACTCGCCCAAATTGAACCATAAGAGGATAACAGTCACCATATCCAGGAAATAATCATCGCCCCCTGGAATGTATCCAATGACCGGATACCAAGCCCCCCTTCCTTTTTTAGGAGGCATATTGTGGCCCAAGAAATATCATGCAACTTTCGTTTCCACCAAAAGTTTGCTCATAGCATATCAATGATCCGGATGGTGCTACGAGGGATGAGAGTGCTAGCGGTCCAGTAAAGCAAAACCCCCTAAACAACTGACCTAAGTAATTACGCTCGACCGGCCATGTAAAGGGTCGTTGCCTTCCATCCTCCAAGCAGGACCCTAACCCTGTCTACCAGCGTTCTTTGAATAAGCTTACTACAATAGGAAGGGCCCAGGGGAATACCCAAGTAAGAGGTCAGCAAGGCCTGTGAAAGGATGCCAATCTGAAGGGTAAAAGAGAAGCCGTCCCTGAAGTGCTTAGGGCAGAAAAGTTTGCTCTTCCTAGCATTCATGTGGAGCCCCGAGATATTATAGAAATCATTGAGGATATCCTTGACCGTCTCAAGTGAGCTCATTGTACTCTTACAGAAGAGGAGCAGATCATCCGCATAAATAAGGTGGGAAGGCACAACAAAGCGCCCTTTTCGTAGAGGTCGAAACCTCCCTTCCAGCAACGCCGCCTCCACAAGGCAAGTGAAGGACTCCATCCCGATAGTGAACAGCAGCGGACTGAGCAGATCCCCCTGCCTCAGCCCATGAGAACCTTTGAATAAACCACGGGGAGACACATTTAGTAGAATGGAGAAGGATGTTGTCGATATGCAATTTTAGATCCAACCAATCCATGTTCCATTGAACCCCATAGCCTTTAAAGCATCCAGAATGAAAGAATGTTTGATAGAATCGAAAGCCTTAGTCAAATTGATCTTGAGGCAAGCGTTGTTTAAGTTTCGACGATGGTCAAATCCATTGACAAGTTCTTGAGCCAATCTAATGTTATCCCCGATAGAACGGCCCTTGATGAAGGCCGATTGGTTTGCAGAGATCAGGTTCGGCAGGACCTCCGCTAAACGCGAAGCCAACAACTTGGAGAATATCTTATATATAACATTGCAGCAAGAAATAGGGCGAAAGTCGCCCATCCCCGTTACGGAAGCAGCCTTAGGGACTAAGGTCGAGAATGTGTGGTTTATCTGTCTCACCGTGCTCCCACCATCATGAAGGAAGGCCATAGCCGAACATATCTCCCCTTTCACCATGTCCCAATGCTTCTTGAAGAAACAAGCATTGAAACCATCGGGCTCTGGCATCTTATTGGAGGGAATTAAGCTTAAGGACTGCCATATTTCCTCCTCCAGGAAAGGCCTGATGAGACAAGCAGCAACCTGCTCGGTAAGGATATATTTAGGCGAGGGAGGAGCCTCCTTGGGGGGACAAGGCAAGTCAGGACCCAGGAGAGATTTGAAGAATTTCACTGCAGTCCGGGCAATCTCCATAGGCTTGTCGATGACCCGTCCTTGTTCATCCAAAAGGGACGAAATGTTATTCGTGTTGGAGTGAACTTTAGCCACAAGATGGAAAATTTTGGTATTCCTGTCCCCAACTTTTAGCCAATCCACTTGGCTTTTTTGCTTCCAAGCCGATTCCAGATCTGATTCCAGCCCTTCAATGTAGCATTTCACGTCCGTATCCAACTGGGCTAGGATTTCGTCCAAAGGATTAACCCCCATAGAACCATTTATTTGCTCCAGGAAAGCCTTAGCCATTTTGGAGTCCATGCAGACGTTCATCTCAGCACCAGCCCAAGCCTTAAGCTCAAGCTTCACATTATTTAGCCTTTTAGCAATGCGGAACAGGGGGTTACCATCCAGTGGTTGGTGCCATCCCCTAGCAACGACATCATCATAGCCATGGCGGTGCATCCAGTAATCAAAGTGCCTAAATGTCTTGGGAAGAGAGGGAAGGCGAGCACCACCGTGAGTAACATATGGTCACTTGACGGTAGAGGAGAGTAGATGCACTTGGATTAGGGGAAGGTGTTGAGCCAATCAGCGTTGGCGAGGGCCCTATCCAACCTGACAATGATTCTGGAAGGGCCAATGGATGAGTTAGACCAAGACCATTGGTTGCCACTAGAGCATAAGTCGATTAGATCACCATACTCGATTAGCGCACAATGGTCTATGCACTCATTAAACTCCTCCATAGGTTCCTGCAGAGGAGGTCGACCGCCCACCTTTTCATGGGAGAATCTCACCACGTTGAAATCTCCAATGACAAACCAAGGAGTATTGATGGATGTAGATGTCTGGCATAGATGGTTCCAAAGATCCCTACGGTCAGCCACAGAGTTGGAACCGTATATGATAGAGATAACTAGCTTCAGCCCCCCATGATTGGAGCAGTTCATGGTAGTGGCCTGATCTGATATGGTTATAGGAGTACAACTCCAACAGGAGATCTTCCATAAGACATATACCCTTCCCAAAAGAGTTTCGTTATGGGTGAATGCCCAGCCCTTAGGGACCCGATCAGCAAATTTTGTTCTCACTTCTGGCCTAATTTTAGTCTCAAGAAGACCAATAATCTCTGCCCGTCTATTGATGAGGTCCCCCAGCAGGGACCTCAATTTACGGGGCTTATTTAATCCACGCGTATTGCAGACCCCAATCGACATTAGGAACAAGATGCGGGAGGGGACGGTGGCCCGTTGAGGTTGGGGGTTGTTGGACATGCGAGCCCACGGCAAGCCATTATGCAATAAATGTTATTGCATATATCATTCCCTGATCTGAAATGAAGAATGAATAATTTGCATAATAGGTCCCTTAGTACAACTAGGGTTATGTACCATGGCCATCTTGATGATCATACAGTTGTTAATTCAACTATTGAATCATAGAGGTTGGTGCTTGGATGAATATCTAAAGAGTTAGATTGAGGACTCATCAAGCACCGTCAAATGATTGTTAAGAGATGATCTCCAGCCTGAGTAGGAGATGGCAATCCTTATCTCTAAAGGCTGATATCTGACCGACCTCTTGATGCAGGTCCTCTGCATAGGAATAGAGATTCGGAGGTGTCAGATTAGTTAGGTCAAGGAGTTGACTTAATGAGATCGAGATAACCGAAGTCCTATATCGTATGTTGTCACGATACAGGCATGCATCCTCTGACCGGAGACAGATGTGTTACTATATGTTAGAGTATGTACATTTGGCAGACCAATGGGTTGATGACTTAACCAAGGTCCATACAACGACGTGCTGGTGTGCATATAAGGGCATATGAGTAATACGATCTCTCAAAGGGATCATACAGGTTTAGTTACTAAACCGGAAGACATGAGCTCACTCATGAGATATTGGGAAGAATCAAATTCCGTGCGTACGGTTGTCTCGCTTTGGAAGCTTGACTGAATTTGTAGGTTTGATATATACTTTTGGAAAGTATATGATCAAGACCTAGGTATGATATACACTTTTGGAAAGTGTATGATCAATACCAACTCGCAATGATCGAATGAGAAACTTACTGATAAAACCATGAAGTAGACAATATAAAGTTGATCCAATACTTCGGGTTTAGTCTGAGTCTTCCAGTATGCAGGATGTACAGGTATTAGGAATACCTTAGGGTGATGTGATCATAAACGATTGTATAACCATGACGTTTCCATTCCTAGGGAGTGATGAAACGGGTCTAGATTTTAGTGCTCCTCTCAGTAGATAAGTTATCTGATCTTGGTCCAAATGTTGGGCATTGATCTGAATGTGATTCAGATGCAATGAGAATATTAGATTTGCGTTCTTGATTTAATCAAGCATCTATGGGAGTCCCGCGATCTGGATTTGAGATACGATCTCAATATCCAAGTCACAATACAATCGCCATGTCCTTATCTCCAACTATTCGCAGAGAAAGCTCATTATCCTTGAAGGAGTTCATGGACAATTCTATTTTTGATATATATATATATATATATATATATATCCAAACATTGAGAAAATGGATAATTAGATGTGATTTAATTATCATGAGTAATATGAATTTGATTCATATTATAAAGAGAGTTATCTGAGATAATTAAATGTGATTTAATTATCAAAGATGTAAGTAATATGAATGTGATTCATATTATTTGAGAACAAGAGAAAAGAGGTCCAAGATGATTAAATATGATTTAATTATCATGGATATGAATAATATGGATAGCAATATCCATATTAGTCATATATATTATAAATGTGATTTATAATATATAAGAGAGAGCTATTTGTAATTTACATTTGTTAATTAAATGTTGATGTGAATTGAATTTACATTGGACAATTAATTGAAAATGTAATTCACATTTTATTTTGGGTTGTGAATGTGATTCACAAATTTCCAGTGGCAGGATTGCAATGTTTACAAAATAATTATGAATTATTTTGTAGAATAATTTACAATAATTGTTGTTGTAATAAATTGGAGATACATGGAATAATGTAATCAAGGGAGATTACATTTGGAGATGCACCTTCCATAGGAGGGACGGCCACCTATTCCTATTAGGAAAGGGAGGCTGTCCACTCCATGTATATGGAAGGAGGCATTCTCTCTTTCCCATTATCTCCATATTTGGTTAATTTAATTTGAGGATTAAATTATGTTGATTTATCAATATATATTTCACAATTAAATTAATTATTGTTGGTTTTACCAACACAAATCTTAGCCATTGAAAGAAACACAATCAATGAGAGCCATTGGATTTGTGTTGTTCATGGATTGAGATCCATGGATCCAAAAATATTATAAAATGAGAGGCACCCTTTTGCTCTTCTTTACACGACACAATGCTTTAGAAGCACATCTCTCTCTCTCTATTTCTCTCTACACGTCAGCCCTCTCTCTTCCTCTCATGGCCGTCCACCATGGATGCCCTAGAGAGACTCTCCATCGTCGCAGCGTCGTCGTCATGCTGCCCGATCGTTTGCTCGTGGATCTTCGTCTCCTTTGATGCGCCTCGCTCGTGAAGAAGATGGTGGATCTCGCGTGCCGAGATCAGGAGATCCACCGCTTGGATCATCAACATGGATTGCGAGAAGCACGCGGTTCATCCCCGTGCTCGCAAGCGTCTCCTCCGTCAGATCGGACCTGAGACAGGAGGTCTCTTCGTTTAGAGACTCGATCGCAACCACGCTTCAAGAGGTAATCCTATTACTTGTTTGTGGTTTAGACGAAACGATCCGAGAAGTGTTCTTGGATCATGTGGTTTCGTCGCATGAAAATTTTTTTAATTTCCGCTGCGCCTTTTGAGGCCTCTTTTTTTTGTGAGTTGTTGTAGCCCAATCCGGGTTGGGCGAAGCGATGATTTCCGGGATTGAGCTTGAACCCACCACCTGGGCAGTGCTTGAATTTTCAGCTGGTCCCTGACCCTGAATCACAATTTTCTTAGAGTTCCCAATCTCAGGAGATGGGTTATCCAAGTCAAAGTATGGGTTAATGCCAGACGGGGCACCAGAATGCACCTGTTTGCGTGGAGTAGCGATTTTCTTGTGAAGAAGGGACCTATGTCCAAATGGAAACGAATTTCCAGATTTACCTTGGGATGTTGTCCTCTTCGGCGCTTTCGGAGGCAATCTTATTTGAATCTCCTAAGCTCTTCCCATAGAGTCCTCCTGTTGTGGAACCATTGGCCCTTCGATAGGAAGAGGTTCCCTGTCCGGTACTCCACTAAAGTTGTCGGGAGGGGATTCATGTCCCGGATCTGGGTTATCCGTATGGGATGACGACACCATGGCTGTATCTAACTTAGACGATGCCTCTTTAGCATAAGGGAAATTCCCCGTGTTATGGTCGAAAGATACACAATGGCTGCATCTTGGCGGTTGCCATTCAACTTCAACTCCGATGGTCTCACGTTTGCCAGAGTAGAAGACCAGGGGCATCGCTGACGGGATGACCTTCGCAGCATGAACGGATATGCAACATCTTGCATAGCCATCCCTTAGCCAAGCCGCAGTAGCGGCATCCATGAACAAAGGAGTACCAATAAGGCTAGCAAGCTTGTTCAGAATGATATCTGAAGAGTGGCCAAGGCTGAGGCCGTGAAAACGGACCCAGAGGGGAACCTCCGACAGAAGGTCACGTTCAAGAGAGATGCCCGCCTCCCAGCGCCTGATAACCATGAAACGACCTTGAAACAGCCATGGGTCGCCGGCAAGTATTCTTTGGCAGTCCTCCTCCGTTGGAAGCTTCAAATAGAAAAAACCATTCGGGTGAGCGAAAAGTTTCACCTCCCCCTTCGGCTTCCACACTTTTTCAATGAAGTTGTTCAGATGCGTCGGGTAGGGACATTTCCCCATCACGTAGAACACCAGGGTATGCTCCCAGAGGTGGTCCAAGGTAACCGCTTCCTGCACATCTACGAAAGGTCAACCGGCTGGATTTGGTTGATGAAATCAGGGGGATTGCAGAATGGGTTGCTGCCCTGGTTGCTGGGTTTATGATTGGCTATCGAAGATGGGTGTTGTCCATAGAAATCGAAGGGGGAAGGATTGGAGGCGGTTGTCAACGAAGGTTCTGATTGGGCCGAGAGTCGCATCAAGATTGAGGGGATAACAGGGGTTGGATTAGGACTAGGATGGAAGAGTTGACATGCCGTCACTTTTTCTACGCTGACCTGCCGGCAACATTGGGCACAGCGTGATCTTTGACATCGTTGAACGAGAACTGCGGGTGTTAAATGCAGGAGCAATAGGGTACTGCCACGTGGCTGCTGACTTTGACTGACATAAAATAAAAGAAAATTTAAATAAATTTAGAAAATGATTTTAAATAAAAATGATCAATATGGAAGATGGGGATGTCCATGAAATCCACGAAGTTCACGAAAAATCCAAAATCAAAATATATTATAGGGTTGATGGGGTTGTCCCTTGGGGGCAACCAACATGGCTATCCCGTCTCATATTTTTAGCAATTTTTTTATTTTTTTTGAAAAATATCATCATGTATATTCATCCATATATCCCTCCTATATGTCATTCGAATTTCGTCAGAAACAAAGACTCTTACAGCCTCCATCCAGACGTGATCGATTTAAAAAATCCTGCAACCATTAAAAAAATGACGTCTGGATGGAGGCCATAAGAATCTCTGTTTCTGACAAAATTCGAAGATATTTTTTCCAAAAAAAATTACGAAAAATGGGGTGGGGGCAGCCATGTTGGCTGCCCCTGGGGCAGCCCCATTTTTCCCATATATTATATGTATAACATACATTTTTTAGGTATTTTACAAATATAAAACATTAAAATTTAGATGTTTTTATCATAAATTTTTGTTATATATAAATATGTATATTTTTATCAAGGCTTTAAATGTCAGATTTCGATTTCATTTTGGAGACTGACCGAAACGAAATTTCGGACGAATTTCGGTCGAAATTTGACCGAAATTTCAATCATTTCGGCCAGTTTTTGAACAAAGCCCCCCACATTTCGGCCGACATTGATCATTTCGGTCGAATTTCGGTCACTCACCGAAATCGAAATTCGATCGAATTTCGTCGAAATTTGAGACTGTGATTTTTATAATATTAATTAAAAAATAAATGTTAATACAATTTTTCTATTTTTATTGGTTAAGAAAAAATATAATATAATTTAATATGCAATAATATGCATTTCTCGACGCATTATGTTCATTGTCACTTTTATAATTATTTCATATTTAAATATTATATATTTTTTAAAATGTCCAATAAAGAGAGGAAACGAAATAGGAAAAAAATGGAAAAAAATATCTCAACAGTACAAAAATAATAGGATCAAGTTCATTAATTGGTTTATACCATATACAATTGGGTCTCAACAAGCCAAGTTTCATGTATGAAATTTGATTCTTTCTATTCTGGTATTGTTTCGTAGATATTTTGATATGTATTAGTTGAAAACTAAATAAAATTTCATATGAGATTATATGTATAAAGGATGCAGCTTTCGATTTTAAGTCTTCTCATATTAAGATTTGGGTTTATTTGTATTTTTTCAGGCTTGTGATGTTATATATTTTTCATGTATTCAAGTTAGTATTATGTACATAATGGAATTTGTTTCATGTTATATGGAGTTAGTATCAATTCTTAAGAATTGTTAGAAAATTGTACAATATCTACACATGCATATTTACATATATAAACTCTCTATTTCTCGTCATTTTTGTTTGAACGGTTCCGATAAATGACCTTAAGTGGTCAACAACTGCACCCCGACCGTTTCGCGACCGACGGTTGCGGGATGATCGAATCTGAAGGAAAATGTTGTGGGGGCGCGGGGATGATGGGGCGGACGGCTTGAGGGGCTAGCGCCCTATAAATAGACCTCCCGACGGGAGGAGAAGCTATCGAAGCAACACCTCGAGCACGGGAGCCCCTATCCCTCCCTCTCTCTCGATCTCTCTCTCTCTCTCTCTCTCTCTCTCTCTCGTTCTCTCGCAGCCAAAAGCAAAGGGCTTACCTCGACAGATCCTTTACTGGTATCATAGCCTCCCCCGAACACCATCTTCATCAACATCGACGTTGCTTGCCTCCCTTCCTTGGCCGCTACCATTGCTTACACGGATCAAAGTTCTTGTCGCCGCCGCCTCCATTTTGAGTCCAAGAAACCCTAACGTGCAACCCCCTTTCCTTGAGATTCAAAACCAAATGACAAGTAAGACTATTGCCACTGAGGTGGGGAAAATTGAGTACCTTAATGATACTAGTTATGAATTGTGGAGTAGAAAGATCTACTTTGGCCTACTACATAATAGCATACACTCCATAATAGACAAACCCGGCCCTACATTATCTGAGAATCCAATTGTTGAAGAAATTAGGTCACGCGAACAGTGGGAGAAATCAGACAATAGGGCTAAAAGTTTTATGCTGACCCATATGGAGTTGAATTTTATTCAGGTCTTCGAGACCTGTGAATCAGCATATGAGCTCTGGACTACGGTTAAGAAAAAATATCACTCCAAGTCGGAAGTGAGTGTCCAGCTTCTTCTACACAAGTATAACTCGTGTAGAATGAAGGAATTTGAAAGCATCCTCGAGCACGTGAACAAGATGATCGTGATGGACAAGGATCTAGCGACTGCTGATTGCGCAATTCCGGAGAGGATGCAGATCGCAGTCATACTAGGAAGTCTCCCTCTGTCATTCGACATGGTTGCAACATCTCTGAGGATGAATGGCAACATTAAGTATGTGACAGACCTACCTGCACAGTTAGCAATTGAGCGGAATCTCTCTAAACAAAGATCGAAAGGTAAGATCTTTGAGGTTGAGAAAGAAGAAGAAGCAAATGTCGTGCACGTGAAGAAAAGGTTGGGCCCCTCCAAGGTGAATTTCAAGGGAAAGAGTGGGAAATACCCACGCGGCTCTTGCTATAGTTGCGGCAAATATGTTCATTTCAAGGTCAATGGCCCCAACAAAAAGAAGCCAGGAAATTCTTAAATGCCTTAAAACAAAGGCAAGAAGAAAATGGAATTCGAGACTGTCGTGGAATGCAACTCCGTCATCACGGACAGTGACGGATGGTGGATCGACTCTGGAGCAACCAGACACATCGCGAAGACAAAGGAGGACCTGGTGGACTTCAAGGAACTGAGCAAAGGAGAACAGAGGATCTTCACGGGGAACAATACCTATCTGGACGTGGAAGGTCTTGGGGCATACAGATTTGACCTGGGGGATAACATTATGGTACTGAATGATGTACTGTATGTCCCAAGGATATGTCGGAACCTGATCTCTGTCCCAGTGTTTCTCAAGAAGGATTTCGAAGTCCGCTTTTAGAATAAGCATGTTTCTATTGGCAAGAATAAGAAGGTTTATGCGATGGGAAAGTTTATTCTCGAGCATGACCTATTTTGTCTTCCTGTAATAAATTATAGTGAATCAATGAATGTCGCTTCTGATTATTCCTTGTGTTGTTTGTCTTATTATGACTTGTGGCACATGTGATTGGGTCATCTAGGAAATTCTAAAATGGATCAAATGATGAAGGTAAATTTGTTACCTAAGATTACGGGTGCAAGGACAATATCCTGCGAACACTGTCTGACCGGTAAAATGATGAGAAGATCCTTCTCAACTGGAACTTGGTCAACAGAGTTACGAGGTGTGATCCATTCAAACATATGTGGATCACTGAGCGTCAATACACATAGAAATAAGGAACACTTTATAACATTCATTGATGACTACTCGAAGTTCTCCTATGTCTATCTCCTAGGAAGAAAGTTGGAAGCACTTGAAATATTTAAGAGATATAAGATGGAAGTGGAGACAAGATTGGGAAAACCAATCAAGACTCTTAGGATAGATAGAGGTGGGGAATATACCTCAAAGGAGTTTGAGGATTACTGTACTCAGACAGGCATTCATAGGTAGACTATAATGCCCTATACACCACAGCAGAATGGTGTAGCAGAAAGAAAGAATCGAACTTTGATGAATGCAGTAAGGTGTATGCTTTCACACTCAGGGCTCTCTAAGAAATTCTAGGGAGAGGCAGCATTGACTGCGAACTATATACAGAACAGGATTCCCACCAAGTCCGTATAATCAACGCCATATGAAATATGGAATGGCAGAAAGCTCATGTCGGACCATCTCCGAAAATGGGGTTCTCTAGCACATGTTCTGGTACCGAGTCAGCTTAGAGACAAGCTAGACTTTAGGATATTAAAGTGCAAGTTTATTGGATATAGTGAGAATTCTAAAGGATATAGGTTCTTCCACGAAACTAAAGGTCTAATCGAAAGTCGTGATGCGACTTTTCTTGAAATTCATCAAGAAAAGGAGTATGAAATAGAGGAATCAGATCCTTTGATTATCCTACAGGACAATGAAGATGACTTGAGCATTAGACAAGAACTTAAGGATGATATCGATCATCCATATGTAGAGAATGAACCTATGGAACATGATGATCCTTTAAAGGAAGTGGGTGAACCCACACAACCCACAAGTATAATCGGCAACAAGAGACACAGAACACGGTCCACATGGATGGAAGATTACCACTTCTATGGATGTGAGGCATCGTGCTACACCGTGGATGAGGATGTCACGGATTGTACAGATCCCATATCCTTTGATGAAGCTATGGCTTCGTTTGAGTCAGAATCATGGACGACCTCCATGAGGGATGAGTTGGACTCAATCGAGCGAAACGGTGTATGGGAATTATGTGATTTGCCAGAAGGTAGGCAATCCATAGGATGTAAGTGGGTATTCAAGAAAAAATACCGAGTTGATGGTACACTTGACAAATACAAATCAAGATTAGTTGCCAAGGATTATACTCAGTAAGATGGAATAGATTTCTAGAAAACCTACTCTCTAGTGGCTAAGTTTGCATCCATTCGGATGATCTTAGCTATAGTCGCATATATGGATTTGGAATTGTTCCAAATGGATGTGAAGACGACCTTCCTTAATGGATAATTAAAGGAGGAGATTTATATACGACAACCTGATGGATCTCATGTTGAAGGTCAGGAGAAAAAGGTTTACAAGTTAAGAAAGTCATTATATGGCTTAAAACAGTCTTCACGATAATGGTATCTCAAATTTCATGAGAAAGTTATCCAATTTGGGTTTATTTCAAATAAATTAGATAAATGTGTGTATGTCATTAAGAGTGGGAGCAGTTTTGCAATCATATCATTATATGTTGATGACATTCTGCTTGCAAGTAATGACATACAAATGCTCAATGAAATCAAACAGAAATTGAGCAATGAATTTGAGATGAAGGATATGGGCGAAGCATCCTATGTTCATGGAATTCAAATAACAAGAGACGGGGACTCAAGGACATTGAGCCTTAGTTAGGAAAGATATTTGCATACTGTATTAAGGAGATTTGGAATGCAGAATAGCACTCCAGCTCCAACACCACTTGTGATGGGAAAGAGACTCAGTAAGAGTCAGTGTCCCGGAAAGGGACAGAAACCTTTAGATGTACCATATGCACAAGCGGTGGGGAATCTAATGTATGCAATGATGTGTACTTGACCTGACTTAGACTATCCAGTAAGCTTAGTCAGTAGATATCAAAGTAATCTCGGTCCAGCACACTGGGAAGTTATAAAGAGGATTCTTCGATATCTAAAAGGGACAGTACATCTGAAACTTGTGTAACAAGCAGAATCGCTTGAGGTGGTAGGATACTCCGATGCCGATTTCAGAGGGGATGTGGATGATAGAAAATCTACATCAGGTTACCTGTTCATGTTTGATGGTGCAACCGTTTCTTGGGGTAGCAAGAAATAAGGATGTGTATCTCGACATACACATGAGGCTGAGTACATTGCATATAGCATGGCCACCACTCATGCTGTGTGGATCAGGCATTTCCTAGAGAATCTAAGACTTGAATTGGTCAAAGGACCAATTGAAATGTATTGTGACAATCAAGCTGCGATAAGCTTGATTAATAGTGGGGCTAATAGTTCTAAAGGAAAATATATTGAGATCCAATATCACTATATACAAGATATAGTGGCGAAGAAGGAAATCACGGTAACCTACATACCTACCAGTGACATGTTGGATGATTCCCTTACCAAGGGAATAGCAGCAGGAACATACATTAAACATGTTGGTTTAATGGGACTCGGGAATGTATGAGTCAAGGAAGAGGTTTCATGGATAATGATCCGCATATGATAAATCTCTATGGATATACTACACGAATAGTGGGATCATATATGTTTTTGACCACTTCGATCAAGTGGGAGATGTTTGAATGGTTCCGATAAATGACCTTAAGTGGTCAACAATCGCACCCCGGTCGTTTCGCGGCCAACGGTTGCGGGATGAATGAATCCGACGGAAAATATTGTGGGGGCGCGGGGATGATGGGACGGATGGCTCGAGGGACTAGCGCCCTATAAATAGACCTCCCGACGGGAGAAGAAGCTATCGAAGCAACACCTCAAGCACGGGAGCCCCTATCCCCCCCCCCCTCCTCTCTCAGCCAAAAGTAAAGAACTTACCTCGACAGATCCTTCAATTTTATGTGATGTTCTTGATGTTTAAGGATAAGGAGACAATGCCAGGAGAGCTCGTCATATGAGTCCTATCAGCATTGGAACCCTTCGAGGCCCTATGTCATGCCTCCACTTTTGGTCTAAAAGAGAAAGGGTGTTTGTAGTGCAGGCAACTCCCGATCAGTCGAAGGACACCTCTTCCCCACCAAACTCCAGTTGCCGTCAGATCGTCGGCCACACCTTCATCACCATCATCGATTCTTCTTTGATCTGCATCCGTCCAATCGAGCACGACCACCATCTTCCACGTCCAAGGACCACCGTCTGATCACCCCATCGTAGCTACATGGTGGTGCCACTTGGGTTCATATCAATTGCACGATTAATAGAGGGCGATCGAATACCAACCACTTTATCCAATAAACCCGTAAGTAACTGCAATTACATTGTGGGATTCTTCTATGTCGATACCCTCTGACCTTGAACAGCCCTGCCCTGCCTTTGGGCAAATTACAACCTTCCCGTTGATTTTGCATAATTTCTTTTTTTTAATAAAAAAGGGCCTTCATCGTATAGATGAGTGCCCAAAAACTTCATCATTAATCACCAAAAATATACACACCTATAAACAGGTTAAATAAATAAAAGAAATTACAAGTTGCAATCCGCTAACGCTCGAGCATGCGCAACAATGTTCTCTCCGTAACATCGCTCCTGACGGAATATCGCACCATTCCTGGCAAGCCAGATCGCCCAAATCATAGACAAGACTCTTGTTCTCTCCATCTCCGTGCCATTCCATTCCGCTCCAATGGATTTCCAGAATCAAATACACCATCTACATAAATCATATGATTCCCAAAACACTCCCATGCCTTCTTTGAGTTCTCACAACTTATTGGTATAATTGCATTTAGGACCTCCCATTTTCAAAAAATTGCAAGAACTTCTTCATTTACCAAATATCTTTTGCAAGGGACTTGTACTAGTTAGATTTAATCTCCATTTGTTTCCTTTATTTTGGCATTTTTTTGTATTTATTCTACATATTTCTATCTTATTTTTGTAATAATATATGTAAATATTTTCTGGTTGTAGAATCATGTTTTATGTATGAGAAATTTTTAAACTATACTTCCAGAATCCTTTTATAAATCATGTTCTAAAAAAATAAAAAAATCAATATTTTTCTATGGTAAAATTTCGAAATCAAAACTATATTATTTTTTATTATTAAGCTCTATATTTAATATTTTCAATATTTAAAAATATCATTTGAAGTTCTTTATTAGGATGATAATATATATCGTACAAAATTATCATGTTACATATTACTATTTTCTAAAAATACAAAACATTTAAATAGTTGTCATATATTTACATATTTCTAATGTATAAAAATGTATATTATAATTAGCACTAAAATTAAATAAAAATAAAATCTATAATAGCGAAAGCTAAGTAGATTACTTATATTATACTATCATAATAAAAATATGTAAATTTTGTTTTTGTGTACCTGTTTTTTACCTTAGAATAGTTTTAAAATATAAAAACAAATAACACAATCAACATTAAATAAATAAAAATATCAAAATATTAAAATGTGATGGCACAATTACAAATGTCATGTGTAATATAATTTAATTAGGAAGTATTTGACCAAAATGGGGCCAAACCAACGCATGGGTTGGGCTGAACGGAGCGAGGTTCAAAAACTTATGTCCAAAGTCCGTCATGGACCGACCTATGGTCCATTTCGTTATTTTTCATTGAATTTTTTAATAGCATTTAATATGTATAAATGATTTTATCAATACCATTTATACATTATATAACTAATATAAGTAGTCGGCATGTTATTTTGCATGTAAACTATTAAATTTTATTTAAAATTAGTATCACTATGGAAACATAAAGTGTATCATTTTTTTACGAGTCGGACCAGGCCAACCCATGCCCACATCTTCTATCTCGAGCTTGGCTCATGAGCGGGCTGGGCAGATTGGATGTTGACCAAGTCTAGGAAGTATGTATGAATATATGGACATCAAAACACAAAATTGCCGTGTATGGAGGAACATCGTATCAGTAAACAAGCCGTGTGGACTGGACGGAAATTATATACGGTTCTTTTACCATTGTGCTCGTTGTGGATTATGTAATATCAATTATGTCTCTCTTTTTTAGCAGTATTAGTCCGTCCCTACTTTTTTGGGCAATCAACAGTTGTACTCCTCGTATTATCTTTTTTTTAATAGATAAACTAAATCATGATTTACACAAATCAAGCTCGATTTAGTAAATGTTTCTTCCAATTGTGCCCCTGTAATTTTCAGGAAAATGCATTTGCATTCCACTTTTCCTTTTCTGTTACAATTGTGATCCTCAGATAACGTTCATTTGAGAAGGGAACGGACGAAATTTAACTTGAAGGACACAACTTTTAATTGGCCAAAAAAGTAGATACAGTTGATATTGCAAAGTTGATATTGCAAAAAAGGAGAGGAACATAATCTTGCTGCATAATCTAAGAGGAGTACAACCGTAAAAACACCCAGCTACCAGCCCCTCGATTGCACCGTCGTCTTCTGACTCGTGGAGCAGGTGGTTCGGCAGGAAGCAAACATCACAGCTCATGCCGTGATCAGACCTTGCTACTTAATTTCCATGAACAGATTAATATATAATGCTTGAATTTTGTATCGGAAGCGAGGAAACTTAAATTATTGCATCACACTTCCTCATTAAATAGCTGGCAGAGGTGTTGAAAACACCACGTATCACTGGTAAACCTTCAATGGCACGAGAAAACGAGGATGTGAAGCTCTTGGGAGCGTGGCCTAGCGCTTTCACCATGCGGCCGAGGTTCGTGCTCAACCTCAAGAAGATCTCTTATGGGAGCGTGGCCTAGTGCTTTCATGTGGACCCTTTCGAGAAGGGCGAGCTCATCCTCAAGTCCAACCGCATTTACAAGAAGATCCTCATCCTCCTCCGTGTTGAACGCATTATTTGCGAGTTCATGATCATTACCGAGTATATCGACGGTTTTTGGAAGAATGACGGGCCGACCATCGTTCCTTCAGACCCTTATGACAATGCCATGGCCCGCTTTTGGGCTATGTATGTCGACGGAAAATTCCTTACCATTCTCTCGTCGCTCTTCTACACACAAAGGCTAGCTTGGTCTAACATGTCCACAAGCTTAGAACTGATTTTTCACATATTATTACATATAATTAACGTGTCGTTTAAGATCACAATATAACATTATTGAATTGAATACCTTCGAATCCACCGGGGATTCTGATTCAATTCATAATAAAAGTGTTGAATCTGGACTCGCGTCGAATTTTAAACGAATTTGCTAACTTAAATTCAGATTCAATTCATTTTAAGTATCAAAAATTCAAATTCATTTCATTTTATTTCGAATTTAAAATATTATTTGATGTTTTAGATCTTATATAAATAATATTATATGACGAATAATATTTTATTGTATAATTTTAATTTTGAATATGTTATTAAGATAAGTTGAAAAAAACTATATAATCAAGGAAATATCAAATCAATACAGTATAATGGATAAAATACTTAATGTTTACAATTATTATATATTTTACAATTTAAATATACTTTTTTATATGACGAAAAAATATATAAACATAATATAATTATATGATCATATCAAAGAGATATAATATCATTGACGAAAAAACTAAATATATTATAATTACCACTACATGGTAAAACAAGACAAGTTCATGTTCATATAAAAAGTTGATGCAAATTAATATTATTATTTGAAATAATACGAATAATAAAAAATAATGTGACAAGATAAAATCTATTAATTAAACGTAAGAATCTTCAATATCGAAAACTAAGCCATGAAAATGAAATATACAGAATTTTTAATGTACAAAGGAATAACTTACATTATGGTGAGAAGAACTTGTATATTACTCATGTGATCTTAAATATTATCTTGACAATGATAATCATCATACATTACCATGCATGAAAAATCAAAACAACAAAAAGTAGAGGAAAGATATCCAGATAAAACCACAACAAAATTTAAGAAGGAACCCGAAGTAGAAAATCTATCATTTTCACGTGCTAGGAGAATTGTATGATTTGAGATCTTTGGTAGATAATGAAAAGGGGAGTGAAAATACAACGTAAAGAATAGGGAACATGAAAATAAATGTGTGGTTGAAGATTAGAATAACGATCTTAAACATTTGATCTTTCCTAGTATACCATATGACTTATATTTTTTACTATTTTTTTATATTTAATATTTAAACTTTAACCAATAGAATTATACATGCATATATATACATATTCAATTGGGTATGACTTAAAGTACTTTCTAATCCTCTTAGTGCCTCAGGAGTTCTGAATAGCATGTTCAGATTGATTATAGTACTACAAAGTAACTCATACATGAGCTATTGTCAGTAGGCTAAAAAGACAAGAACTTATATATTTTGTATAATCGATGCATGAAAAACAAACATCTCTGTCTCATATTATATTTCGGAGTCAAACCACTTGAACTTAGCTATAAAAGGGAAAGGAAAGAGATTTGATCTCACTAGAGGGGTTAATGTTGCATATACATGTCATGCATTGGCAAGTCATGTAGGTGTAGCATGAGATTATGGAAATCATAGTGGTGAAGTCTTTACATAATAAATCACATCAGTTGAGTCTATATGTGATTATAAGTTTAAAAGTAACCACTTAATAACTGCAGTTAGTTGGTTTGAGAGTATCTTTAGATGTTTATACATGTTATGCTTAGTGATATAATGTAAAAGCTAAATCTTTCAATATAAATTAAACGTCGTAACTTTTTTAATACATATTCATATATTTTTTATGCATCTATTTACTTACAAGTGAATTCGAATAAATACATGTCAACCTTTTGATGTAATTATGTTATGATTTCTTGTACAAGAATATTCCAAAAGGATGCTAATCAACCCTGAGTGAGGTTGTTACATATATTTATGTACTATGTATATGAATATAAATATATGGATACATATATAAATATACATACAAGCGTATATATGTATATATATATAAATACCGAATCGAATTATTATTGAACAAATTCAAGTTTATTCATATTTGATTCATTTGGAATCCAAATCCACGTGTTAAATTCAAATTCGGTTCATTTAATTTCGAATCGTACTTTTTTCAAATTTTTATTGAACGAATCCTAATCGAATTTGAATGATTCGATTCAATTAACAACCCTTACGAGGAAACGAGGATGTGAAGCTCTTGGGAGCATTGCCTAGCACTTTCGCCATGCTGTCGAGGTACGTGCTCAACCTTAAGAAGATCCCTTATGGGAGCGTGGCCTAACTCTTCAATGTGGATGCCTTCGAGAAGGGTGAGCCCCTCTTCAAGTCCAATCCAATCTACAAGAAGATCCACGTCATCCTCCATGCTAATCGCATTATTTGTGAGTCCATGATCATTGTCAAGTATATCGAGGGTGTATGGAAGAATGGCGGGCCGACCATCATTCCTTCGGATCCTTATGATAATGCCATGGCCTATTTTTGGGATATGTATATCGACAACAAAGTACTTATCATTATCTCGCCACTCTTCTAGGATGGAACATTGGGTCGGGCCCACCCGGACCCGACCCCGACCCGACCCACAAAATCCCGAGTTCGGCCCGAACTCGATGTATAAATGGGTTGGGTTTGGGCCCTCATATTTCAAAAATATTATACTCGGGTCGGGCCGGGTCAGAACCCAAAATACAAATGGGTCAGGCATGTGCCCTCATATTTCAAAATATCATGTTAGAACCAAATTAGGGGATATGGATTTATAGTCACAATACATCTAGTATTTCCTTCATCCATGAATAGTAATATTATATCATAACAATATATCTAATATTCATGTGTTATGGATGAATTGTATCAATAACAATAAATTGGAATCAAAGTGCAACTTCATGGAATCAAAATGAGTGCGGACCAAGCACGAACCCGAGCCCGACCGGAACCCGATCACGCGGGCCTTGGGTCGGGCCAAGGTCCTTGGTTTGCTAAAAAAGTGAGCCTCGACCCGGCCCGAAGCTCACGGAAAATTGACAAACTTGAGCCGGGCTTTCCCAAGGTGGACCGAGTCGAGCCCAATGCTTGCACTCTTCTATACACAAGGGTTAGCTTGGTCCAACACGGCCACAAGCTTAGAACTGATTTTTCAAATATCACTATATATAGTTAAAATGTCATTAAAAATTACAATATAACACTAACATGATATATGCTGGGCTAGTGCTTGGGGCGTTCTATCTTTCTTTTTTGATAACCACTTTACCATTTTATGATGTATGTAAACTATGCTTTACCATTTTGTGATGTAAGTAAACTCTGCTCCGGTGGGCGTTCTTTTTGTTGGCTCAATTAGTTGAATGATCACATCTTTTTAGAACAAAAAAATCATGTAATCAAATAGCCTTTTAAGATCAAGATGTAATACTCTCAAGGTATATCCATATCTTGTATGGCGGAGGTGGATGCGGCGGAGGCAAGAAGTCATTGGAGTCGCTCCAACTGCTCAAGGGAGCATTTGAGGAGAAAGTGTTCAGGGATGAAAACGGGTGTTGATATATCTGAATATCTACTTATTGTATTCGAAAAATTATTAGATACAGATATCCGTATCCGAATATTAATCGAATTCGGATCGAATATGGATATAGATTTAAAAATATTCCATATATGGATATGGATATGGAAATGACTTGGATATCCGGATCTGGATACCCGAATACAATATTTAATATTATTTTATATATTAGTTAATATAGTATAAACCCCAACTCCATGTTATTATATTAATATTATATTATATAATACAATACATTAATGATATTAATAAACCATCGTTTGTTTGGAGATGGGCACGAACAAAAGTTATGTAACCTCCACTTTGTTTCCGATCAAGGACACATGTCACCTCGACTGTCTTTTTTGTCATGATGTAACTTATTTATATTTTATTATTATTTTAAAAATCATTATGAACTTTACTAAAAAAATTCAATTTGTATTTATATGTGATCTTTATTCGATCGATATTCGGATTCCATGCATGTTGGATTCATATTTGGAATCACGCTTTATTCTATTCATATTTGGATTGTCTCTTTATTTGATCTGTATTCAAATTCGCTCTTTATTTGATCTGTATTCCGATTGGATAAATATCATATTCGAATCTGTATCTGTATTTTTTTAGGGAAATGGTTCTTTAATGTATATCCGAATTATATTCATATCTATAGGGAAATGGTTCCTTAATGTATATCCGAATTATATTCATATCTATATTCGTATTCGACAAAGATGAAGTGAATATGGATATGGAAATAGGTATACCTAATTTGTATCCGGTCCATTTTCATTTCTAGATGTGGTGGAGGAGGTCAAGAAGAATAGTATAATCTATTGATATGCCTTGAATCATAACCATTCGTTTCTACTTAACCCAGTTGAAGAACCATATTTTGTACAGTCCCCAAGAATGTCGGGCAAAAACCCACCGTCATACCATACCCTAACAATACGAGGGTCTCATTGCCCATCAGTAAACCTTTGAGGGGGCTAGGGGGTCGCTCTCCCGACCCAAAATTTTTTATTCTAATATGTGGGTTTGTATACAGCATTCAAATGTAAAAAATAATAGCATGAATTAAATACTCTATATAAACATCAGATACAAAGGAATAACATAAAAAATAAGAGGCCACATGATATACTAAGTTATTAACTACTAACCAACAACGAATACAAAGTCGCTAATAATGATATACAATTAGAATAGATGAATAAAGAAGTTGGATTGAAAATCGACCGACTAATCGATTAACTAGTCATCCTGATTAATCGAGTTGATCGATTATTGGTCGACTAGACCTAGTTGAGTCGACTACCCTTGTTGGCAGGGCCGGCCCTGAGGCTCGTTTGGGAGTGCAACGGCCCAACGTCCCTTAACTTTGGGGGTCCATTTTCCTTATATCAATAAATAGAATATACCTCATAAATCCCTGTGCAACCCAACGTTCTACCAACCTCACTTCTCAAAATAGAAGGGTGTTTTATCTTTCCACGATCCACTCGCGATTTCATCTTCCCATGATCCACCCGAGATCTCAAACACTAACTAATTTAATTCCTTAAATCTTGTATCTCTCTCCCCCCTCTCTCTTGCTCTCAACATCCAATGCCGATTGTGCCATCTCTGGAATTTGGAAATATCTTATCTCCCCATAATCTAATTCCAAGTGGCACCAAGTTTCGATACGACGTCGAGTTCTTAATCAGATGATCAATCCACCTTCCATTGCAGTCGGCGCCCGGCAACTAGACTCCAAATCGGTGTTCGACGATCCCCCTGACTGACTTAGGTGAGTTATGATGGTATTGGTATGCTTACAGTTGCAGGCTACAGCATGCAGGAGAAGAGAATCATCCCATTTACCTTTTAAATGCATCGGTTTTTTTCCGTAAATATGCAACATTATAATACTCCCTGCAAATCAAAGTAAGAAAAAGGATTTTACAGTGATGAGTCTTTATTATTATAATACTCTTTGATCTTGATTCCTCTCTGGATATATAATATTTTTAAAAAGATTAGTAGCATTTTAATAGTTTATTCCGGATATATGGTTCCAATTTATTATCATCATATCCATTACAAGTATTTTTATATACTTTTTATATATGAAGTGTATATAATATTAACATATTTACTAAATTTACTTTTTATTCTTGTAACAAACAAATTTTCAACGGATATTTCTTGAGTGTCGACCATTTTAAGCATCAATTAAACTGATGTGAATTGCCCAAAACTTATAAGGTTTTGGGTAAATTACAAGAAATGGATTATTTTTACACAAATTCTCAAATTAGGGATTGGAGTTCTAAACACTTGAATGAATTCTAAACATTATGATTCTACTTTACCAGAAGTGAGGCAACCATATCCCATAAGATCCGAATGTTTTCATTACATATAGAATTTTTTAACTTTGCCTGTGATAGTGGCATCAACCGAAAGAAGTTTTTCAAAACTAAAATTGATAAAAATTTATTTAAGATCATCAATGTCGCAAGAAAGACTGAATGGTCTTACAACATTATCTATTGAAAAAGGATTAATAGAAAGCATTGACGCGGATGTTATTATTAATGATTTTGCCTTCTAAAAAGCTCGTAGAAATATTTTTTTTATAATTTTTAATTCATGACTTATTGTTTGATGCTCTTCGATTAAAAAAATCATAGTTCTTTGTAAAATTTAAAGAAACTTTTTATAAGAAATTTAATATTTTAAAAAATATTTTTTATAGGGGCCCTCGTTTTCTCTTTTGCCCATGGCCCACGAAATTCCAGGGACGGCACTGCTTGTTGGTGTCTATGTAAAGAGGTGTAATTGTGTATTTGCACTTGTGTGTGTGTTGTGTGTTTGTGCTAGTTAGTACATGTGGACATGATTGTAGGCATTTCTGTTGTTCCTGTGTTTACATGTGTGTGTGTGTGCACGTGTTTCTATACATGTTTATGTTCGTGCATGCCTCTAACGTCATGGACCTAAACCCGATTAGTTATTGAAGAAGTTAGCCATAACAACTTATTGGGCACGGATCCGACAACCACCATTGACCATCACTCGGAATGAGGTTCAAGTTGTCAAATATTGATCCCACACTCTTATAACTCAGTCTCGCACTTTTGTGAGCATTCTATATGCGATTATTTTTGGAGTGTCACACCTCCCGGGACGGAGACAGGGGGGACGGGAGGGGGCTTGGCCCCCGTCTACACAAAATTCTTACATATATTATATAATTATAATATAATATGATTTATATATAAAATAATTAAATATATATAATAATAAGTTGTACATAATGGTCCTCCCATCTCTCATTTACAAGTTGTATAGATATAGATATATCCCTATATGATCTGTCATTGTATTCATATCATATAAGTTTTCACATCTGTATTCGCAGCTGTTTTCAAATGGATACATATACCGATATCATATTATATCAACAAAAATCTATATTCATATTGTATATCCATTTTATATATAAAAATTGAGTTGTAAATTTATTTTTAACTTTATATAACATAATTATGTACCTTCTTTTTGTGATATTTGATGTAATAGTTATGATTTAAGCACATTTAGAATATTTATATCATTTGCATTCCATCCAATACATGTATATTTAAGCTAATATATAGAGTATTTATAGCATTATTCATATATGATAAGTATCCATTTTATATCGATATCTATTTTTTACGGATATGGTAATATATTTTTCATCCATAAATATCTTTGTGTGCATCACATTCGTATTTAAAAACAGATAAGGATATGGGAACACCTATATCCATATCAATATCCGTTTGTCTGCATCCATAATACTTCCCATCTTCCAATAAAAAATCATTATGGCATGAATGCAATAATCTAATTATCAACATGTGTAAGTTTTACATTACTACATGTTACACATTACTCCAACAACAAAATAACTAAATATTGATCTTTTTAAATTCATCACCATAACGTCTCTTTTTAAATTGTTAATGGCATGCATTATTTCGTTGTGAAATGGTCTTTTTTAGCCATAATTTAAATGCTGAAAGCTAGTATGCGATAAAGTACAAACATGAGAGGGTAAACAATTGAGATGGAATACATAAATATAAAAATCCAAATCAATCAGTAATCCGATGGATTGGATTGGTCTGTATTCAGATATTTGGTGGATTGTGTTGGATTGGAAAAAGTTTAAATCTGTAAAGGTTGTATTGGACATGGTCCATGGATTAAACTAAAATCCGATCCATATGCACCCTTAACACGTAATTTTATACGAAATTGGTATATAAATCTCCATTACATTTCTACATTATGAGCAATATAATATTATTTTTTAAAAATATTAGTTTTGGAAAAATTTAACATTGTGTTTATGAAAATGTATTTTGATTTGAAGAATTTTGTAATGATCTTTTTGTCAATACAATATTTGTTGAGATATTTATGTGAAATGGAAATTTAAAATAGTATCTTTGTAAACTACACTTGTAAACATATTTTAATAACTACAATGAAAATAGTAACAAAGATCAATTTTATATGAGAAAAATGGGGCTGCCCTAGTGCCCCCTCCCATTTTTTAATTTTGAAAAATTCTACCATATATTTTAATTATAATATCCCTCTAATATGTCAATCCAATTTCATTAGAAATAGAGATTCATATGCCCTTCGTCTTGAACAAATATTTTTTACGGTCTTAGAATTGATGTAATCGATATTTTCTAAATGGAGGCATATGAGGCTTTGTTTCTGACGAAATTGAAATGACATATTAAGGATATAGCGATGAAATTATCTGGCAGAATTTTTCAAAAAAAATAAAAAAATTTGAAGAAAAATGGGACGGGCTCAGCTTATTGGCTGCTCTCTGGGGGCAATCCTATTTTTCTCATAATATATAGTCTCGATAACTTGGTCCTCCAAGTAAAAATTCCTGGCTTCGTCCCTGACACCCCCAACCCCTCCTCCCCCAGTATTCGCAACATTCTCGTATGATATTACACGTCACTTACTCCTAGTAATAATGAAAGATTATTACTTGATAACTCGAGCTTAAGTATTTTAAGTGATAATCTACGGGTGAATTAGGCTTGAGAAAAAAAAAGTTGCGGGATAGTTTTGTATGTGTTTGTTTGCGCACATGCAGTTTTGTTTTTTTACCCTTCATTCTATTAGGAATTCGCATGCAGTCATGAATAACTTAATTTTAAACAAAATGTCGGTAATTTAAATTTACAAAGTATATCTACGTTATTACAAATTCTCTTAATTTATCCACTGTATTTCATCTTTTACATAACAATCGTGAATTCAATGCTGAAGACGAGTGGTTTGTTTTTTTTTATTTTCTTGATTTATTTTCTCCTATATAGGGATATCTATACAGATTCCACTAAAAACTTTCGACATAAAAAGGTACTCTTTCCGTTATAAAATTTCGATATTAAAAAAGGGCATTGTAAGCGCAATTTAATTGCGAAAAGAATGTATAGATGTCTATCAAATGTTTCCATTTCATAATTTTTTAAGAAAAATTGTAAACTTAACATCAATATTTAACGGAAGAGCATCAATAGAAGTTTAGAGATGTATTTTTGTTGATACGAAGTTTACAAGGCACTTATGGTACCAAAAATTTATATGGTTAAACAAATATGTTATTCAAAAATCTAAACAATTACATTTAAAGTATAAATCTTAGCGATGGGTCTCAAAATAACTTTGAATCTGTCCCAAAAGAAGATTTTTTTTGAAAGATTGAATAATTTAGCCAATAACGTTATTAATGTTCTTGTTAATGTATACTTATGATTTGGATAGATTTTGAGGTGTATAAGATATATCCAAAAATAAAATTATTCGAGTCGGTGTAAGGATTTTGCATCATTTGCGTGTAATAAAATAATCAAACGTGAAGACTGGCATGTCTGGTTACTAGAGTAAATTACACAAAAGTTCTTGAATTATATACTCGTTTTCAATGTCATATATGAACTGTAAAAAGTAACAATGTGCCACCCAATCTTTAAATTTGTTTCAATGTGATTTTGAGTATTTGTGATTTAAGGTTAGAAAGACAAAACAAGCAATCAAATTTCAATAGTCAATGACTGCATGAAGACAAATGTTAAAGATCAGCTACCACATTGTTACTTTTCAAAATTCATTTACTATATTGAAATCAGGTGTATCTTTCATGAATTTTTTTGTAACTTCTTTTTTTTACTATGATGTATGTACATGTAGTCAAGGGAAGGGGTCGTTGACATCCACACTTCACAATTCTATTACTTCAGAACAAGTGGATTGAGTTCGTTGAACCTGTAAATATAATATGCAAACAATAACTTCATATATGAACACATATAAACAAACACATTTAGGAGTAGAATCCCATCATGGAAATGAATCAAATTCAGCTTCTGCAGGGACATCAATTGATGCAGAGCATATACATATAGTTGTTTTCACATACTACTGATGTTAAAATGGTTGATGGAAGAATTATGCCAAGCAGGATAGAGGTTCATTTTCTCCAAATATATCTTAGATATTGTAACACACCAAATATAGGCTCCAATTTAAAACTCGCAAAGTATGAAAGTGGGTTATAAAAGTGGCCCTTAAGCATTTTGATTGGTTCTTAACAAGTCCAATTGAACCAATCTCAACAAGTTATCAAGAATAGTGTTCATCGATAACAATCTATAAATCTGCATGGGATGTTAAAAGGATAGCAGAATCATTTTCCATCTAATAGCGAAAAGCGCTACCCAAGAAGCAGAACCACCCATGGAAAGAAATAGGAGAAGATTACCTAAAGTGTGCAGCTGCCACTTTTAGATGTAAGACTGGGTTTGAGTGTTACAAACTCTTCCAATTATATCTTCAACATTCTCATCACTTAAAGTTGTAGAGTATGATGTGAAATCTCCACACTTATAATGTTCTTTTCCAATAATAAATGCTCAATTTTACATAATTAGAAGAAAATACAGATAGCATAATTGTATCTCTGCAAAATAAGGTGAAGTCTGATGGTGGGATCTTCTTTTTTTTTGTCTATGCCCATACAATGAATGAACCTCAATTTAACAAATTCAGAAAAGAACAAATATTGAAAAGCCCCTAGTGTATAGCATCTACTTCCAATATGAAGAAAGGCTAACAATGCAACCCACATGCATGGACAATGGAGGAAAACATACATATGTTAATTTGACTAAAGTGTCTTCGTTAATTAGTCTGATAAAAAGTGGTTTTATTGCGGGATACGTTGCACAGAAAGCTATCTCAGCTAAAGTTGTTAAACATGAGAAGGTTTGTATTGACAATTGTTTCCTTTCTTTCGGGTTTGATACCTTTGGGTTCTTGGAGCTCCTTAAGAGGGTCCAGAAAATTATGTATAGCAATGTTATGACTACCAGATCTATGGCTGTTGTGTTTCAAATAATTGAATTTGCCATTAAAAAGGAATGACGACGCGGCTTGTTGCCCGTCTCTCAACAATCTCTACGTGAAATGATTTGATTTTATAATATTAATATGATTAAATTAATTTTTAAAAAATAGTTACTATCCTAATTTTCTCTTGCAAAGAGTTTGGCAGAGCACAGCAAGAATTACATTACAGTTTAGGCAACATGAGGTAGGTGAATATCAACTCAAATCAATCCTCTATGACAAGAAATTTCTCTGAGTCTTTTCCTCATCATTAAGAATTAGCTCAGATACAATAAACCCCAATGAGCTTCTCCACATCTATTTACCATCAAATTACCTCCTCCCCTCCCAACAAGAAAAAAAGAGGCAACACAATTCACATATATATAAAAGCAGCATGCATTCATTCATTCAGATACAGAAAGTGACCTCTACACGAGTGCCTCGGCTCCGGCGACGATCTCCAGTATCTCGCCGGTGATCTTTGCCTGCCGCTGGCGGTTGTACACTATCGACAGATTCCGCTTCAGCTCAATCGCATTGTCGGTGGCGCTGCTCATGGCGCTCATCCTCGCGGCGAGCTCGCTCGCCAGCGACTCCTGCAGTGCACGGAGAATCTGGCTGTTGAGGTACAGAGGGAGCAGTGCGTCGAGTATCTGCACAGGATCCTGCTCGAATTGCAGTATCGGCGAGAAGGCGGGTGTGGGGGTGCGCACGACCTCACGCTCCACGGTGAGCTTCCCCTCGCGCGTGGTGAGGCGAAAGAGCTCGTCCTCGGCAGCATCCACGCAGTTGCCGTTGATGTCACAGATCTCACCTTTGGGGGAGAGAGGGAGGAGAGTGTGGATGACGGGCTCGGACTTGATCAGGGAGACGAACTTGGTGTAGAGGAGCTCGACCTTGTCGACGTCCTCGGAGACGAAGAGGGAGAAGACGTCATCGGCGATGGCCTGGGCGTCCTTGGCTGTGGGGAGGCCGCCAACCTCGAGGGAGCGGTCGAGGGGGATGTGGGGGCGGCGGAGGAAGTAGGAGTTGCCCTTCTTCCCGACGCTGACGACGGTAAAGTCGACGCCAAGGGAGCGGAGCTCGGCGATGCGGGACTCGGCCTTCTTGAGGATGTTGTTGTTGAAGGCGCCGCAGAGACCGCGATCGCCGGTGATGACGACGAGGGCGACCTTGCGGACGGGGCGGACGCGGGTGAGGGGGATGTCAATGTCCTCAGTGAGGAGCTGGGAGTTGATGTTGTAGAGGACTTCCACGAGGGTCTCGGAGAACGGTCGACCGGAGACGACAGCCTCCTGGGCGCGGCGGACCTTGGCGGCTGCGACGAGCTTCATGGCTTCCGTGATCTTCTGGGTGTTCTTGACGGAGTCGATGCGCTCACGGAGCTCGCGGAGGCCGCAGTGGATGGAGGTGGAGGAGGGGCGGAGGGAGGGGAGGGGGATGCGGTGGTGGGAGAGTGGGGACGGGGAGAGGTGGGAGCGGGAGGAGAGGGGGTCGAAGAGTGTGAGGTTGGGGGAGGCCATGGATGCGAGCGGATGACGGCTGCGTGTGTGTCTCTCACTCCCCCGCTCTCTGTGACCCTCCTGAGTCTGTGCGGGAGAGTGGTGATGACTTGGAGGAAAACCGGGGGGGTGGGGAACGAGAGGTGCGAGGGGGTTGTGGATTGGGATAGGGGGATAAGGGGGGATTTCGACCCTTGGACGACGTTGGATGGAGGATATGGCCCTGTTGTTAAATCTTTTTCTTTTTTAGCAGGATTATTAAATCTTGGGTAAATTACAAAAAAAAAGGACTGATCTTTCCACGGATTCTTTAATTAGGGACTAATTTTTAGTTTGTAACAAATAAGGGATTAAAGTTTCACTTAACGTTCCAGTCCCCAACTCCGTCAATGGGTTGTTCAATCCATGGATGAATTTGATGAAACTACCCCCATATGAATAGTACAGATCTAGCCCCCCATATGAATAGTACAGGTCAGTGCATCGGTTCGAGAGGAGGACCGCGGCGGCGCCCATCCGGAAGAGGCAGTTGGGTACGAGCTTGGACCTGTCGTTGCCGGTGTACCAACCTGTTGTTATGATCTCCGTGCTCACGATGACGATGAGGGAGTTGCGATTGACTTGCAACAGGTCCTTAGCTAAGTCAACGGCTATGATCCCCGCCGAGCAACCCATCCCGTCGAGGTTGAAGCTCCGGACGTTGTTACGCATCTTGTACCGGTTCACGATCATCGCCGACAACGACGACGTCGGGTTGAAGAGGGAGCTGTTCGCGATGAGCACGTCAACGTCCGTCGGTTTCGTCGACGTCGAAGCGAAGAGCTTGTCCAATGCGTCGAACATCACGGTCTCCCCCTCGAGCCGGGCTGCCTCCATCATGGGCTCCAGCGGGATCGAGTGCAACGCCGGCGGAAGGTAGGTGTTGTCGCCGAGACCCGATCTCGCGAGGATCTTGCCGTGGAATTCGAGGGAGGAGTTGTCGAAGAGACCGCTGAGAGCTGCATGCATCGTGAACTTGTCCATGAGCGCACGAAGCTCGTCGGGAGCACGGAAGCACGGAAATGGTGGTGGCATTGGGGGAAGGAGGCGAATGTGCTAGGCGTGATGGTGATGGAGGAGGAGGAGGCGGCGGCGGAGGGACGGTGGTGGTGGAGTCCATGCTTGCTGTTGATGGGCCAAGCTTGGAGGGAAAAATTTGAGAGGATTCCTGCGGTGGTTTTGACGAGGGAGAGGGGTTTGGCTACAGTGTTTATATATAGATTGAGGGGTTCGCATCCTCTATATTCTATAATCTTTTATTATTTTTTCAATTTCCAGATATCGTCCAAATTTCATTTTCTGTAAAGAGACTGGTCTCAAAAAAGAGACTGGTCTTTACATGGGGTAGTTTCGTCAAATACTACCACAGATTAAGCCGCCGACTCACGACGTTGGGGACTGGATCATTAAGTTAAATTTGGGTCCCTTTTTGTTACAATCTAAAGAATAGTCCCTAATTTGAGAATCTATGTAAAGATCAGTCCCTTTTTTGTAATTTACCCTTAAATCTTTATCTTCTCTTCCTTGCAACCAACCGTTTTTTCTTTTTCCTCTCTTTTCTTTTTTGTATTCCTTTCTTCAACCAAAAACACATATGCATGTTCACATCGGATTGAATCAGTACTGTGTTGATGTATGAATCATTAATTTAGTTTGTACTCGTTCACTGTACTAAATTGAGAAATAATCATATGTTACTTGCTCCTCCAAGTGATCAGATTCCCTATCAAGTAGGTGACAAAATTAGTAGTATACTTCGTATCCAATAAGATTACCCATAATTAGCATTAGAGTAGGTTGTAAAACTTAATGTGTCTAAAAATTATCATGCATGCATGAAAATGGGGTTGAGTTTGACAATCTGTGAACTGACTTAAGCTTGCCCACTATAATCAATATATCTAGTCGAAATATGATCAAATATAATAGTTTTCGTAACTGTATGTAGTAGCTTATGTCTGAAATCTCTCCTTGCTTATAGATGCATGCCTTGTGATCCACGAGAATTCGAGCTGGTTTGGATCCCAATATCTCAATCTGCTACTATAAATCAGTAGTATACTTTCTTCCTGACATAGTCAAACCTTGTTTGGAATGGGTAATCTTAATTTCGAGGAAGTATCTGATTGGTCCAAGGTTGTTGGTCATAAATTGCTCTGCAACTCATTTCTTCACATCCATGATGCCCTCTACATCATCACCAGAGTGGATGATATCATCTACATGGACTAATAATGGCATGGGGCTTTTCCTTGTCTTCCACACAAAGAGGCATGGTCAGATGAAGATTTGTAGAATCCGGGCTCTCGAGGACCTCTAATAGATTATGGAACTCACTTAAGGACTCTACTTAAGATTGTGAAGGCATCCTTAGCAGGTACATCCTCCAACACTTCCCCTGAGCCTCAAAGCCAGGAGCTTGCTACATATTTGACGACCTCCTTGAAAAACGAAAAGACGGGAGTCGCTAAGTAATGGCCTGACAACTCAGGCTCACTGTCGCTGAGGCGACTACTCCAATCCTCACGTTGATCAACAATTAACCCACACAAATAATCAAGCAATTAAGAGCAAGAGTTAAAATTTATTATATCCTACTAAGAATGTATAATGGCAAGCAAGTAGGGGTCAAACATAGGAAGCAAGGGAGTAAAACAGGCAAGACAAAAGTCAAGTACCTAATATCTTGTTAGTCACTTAGCCTAATTGAAACCTTTTTTGTGGGTTTTGAATTTTATATTTTTTATTTAATTTTTGCTTTTACATTTTTATATTTTGATTTTTTTTAATTTACTAGATTTTGTATTTTTTATAATTTATATTTTTATATTTTCTTTTTCTTTTAATAAGGATATAACACTATATAAGATTTATATATACAAGAGAGATGAGAGAGAGAGAGATAAAAAGAGGTAAAAATAGCCAAAATACAGGAAATAAAATATTTTTGTACTTTTTATATTTTTTAGTGTTTTGTGATTTTTCTATATTTTTGCTATATTTTTGGTATTTTTAAAGTAAAAATTCTTAAAACAGTGAGTAAAATTAATGGCACGAATTAAAATGGAGATGAAAAATATCATACAATAACAAGAATTTTCCAAATTAATTTTAAAATAAAGATACTAATATAAAGAAAACTCAGGAACAAAAATTAGAGTTTTTGAATTTTTATGAATTTTATATATTTTTATAGATATTTTTAGAGTTTTATATTTTTTATGAGTTTTCTTTTGTATTTATTTTGTGATTTTTGGTCTGGAGGTAAAAGATGCACAAAAAAACAAAATATAATTTTTTTGAAATTTTTTCAAAAATGTTTTGTAATTTTTATATACTTTCTAATGCAAAAAGTGAAGAAAATGCATGTTTTTAAATTTTTATAAATAATAAAATGCAATAAAAATGTAAAATAAAATTATGGTGTGGAAATGCAATGCAACAGGCACACAGTGATATTTTTTAGGATTTTTAGGGATTTAGAGATGCATTAAATAAATACAATAAACAGAGAGAAAATTCAGCCTAGCAAGGGTATTTTTGGAAATATTTAAAAGTCCAGGGGGCTGCGTGTAAAAATTCCACAAAAATTAGTAAGCAATTAAAAACTTTTATGTCTAAATAGAAATAGCCAAAGGCACGAGGTTATCGTCGCAAAATCGCTAGGTTATGTGCACGGGGCACGTGACCTAGCAGGGACGAATGTGCAAATAATAAAAACCTAGGGGCTATTAAGCAAATGTTCCAAAAAATACAACGCTTAATTTAAAAGTTCTGGTACTAATTTCAATATGAAAACAGCCAAGGCCCCTTCTGCAAAATGGCCTCACCTCACGTGCACCATTCATGTGAGGTGACGTGGCCAGGGACCTGATTGCAAATACAAAAAAGTTTGGGGATCTAGATGCAAAAATTACCAAGAATACAAAACAAGAGATGAATGTTTTGGAACTAATAGGTAAATACAAAAAACTGGGCAGGGGAAAGTTGCAAAATACCCACGGCTGGTGCGGGGCGGAGGAGATGTCACTTAAACACGTGGTACGATCCGGGCGGCTGATATCGGTTCGCGACCGAACGACGCTCCTTACTCCACTAATCCACGTGTCAGCACGACGGAGCCCGATGATGGTTCGATGCAAACAGTGGCGATTAGATCTACTGGGGCCGATCAACGGCTGAGGGCGAGGCAGATCTGACAGCTGCTGAACGCCTGGAGGAACCGGCCAGATCGAACGGCTGGAAGCAGGCGACGAAGAACGGGGAAGAACTCGTAAAGAGGCGAGCTTCCCCGGCCTCGTCCTTCCTCCTCCGGCGTGCGATGAAGCTTTAAAAGGCTCCCAAAGCACATGCAGGCTTCTTCTATCGGCTGGAGGTGTCAAAGGTCGTCGGAGGGCAGTGGCGTTCCCACTAGGGGGCAGCGATGCAGAAGGCTCCCAGGTATCTCTAGCGAATAAGCAAAATCGCCCCAGGCGCGCGTTTGGTCTCCGGATCTGCAGAAAATGTGGCCGGAAAGATAGAAATGACCAGGGGATGTGAACGTGGGATTCTACGTCGGTCGGCGAAACTCGAAGCACGACCAGTCATAGAATGAGGTGATTTAGTGAAGATCGGGCGAGATTCAACGAGAGAAGGATATGGCGAGCGTCTGCATGGTTCTAAGGGCTAGAAAGAGTACAAAGAAGGAAGAAAAAGACTCACCAAGGTGGCGCTCGAGGATGGCTCCCGTGAGGCCTCGGGCTAGTGATGCGACTCGATTCGACACCTCCTCGGCCTCCCGAAGAGCGCGATCGGTTCCTGCTGTCACCAGGAAGGTCGCCGGGGTATTAGGTCTAAGGTTGAGCGGTGGAAGAGCGATCAAAAATTCAAGGGAAGTCGGGGGTGGCTGTTATACACATTGACGCGTGGCTTCAAAGAACGATGAAGATTGGCCAAATCAACGACCCAATCCCCAAGGGAATACATAGGCGTGAATCATCGATCTGTGGAGAACAAAAGTCAAGAAGGCGCTATCACGAAAGGATGCAAGGAGGAGCCTCAAAAAAATCAAGAAAGTCGGCAATAACAAGGTTTTGACAGCAGACAAACCTCGGTCAGAGAGTTGACCGAGGTCAACCAATGGACTCTTCTGGTTGGTCCACGTGGACCAACCAGAAAAATCATTAGCAAAAAAGATTTATAAAATCGATTAAAAATAATAAACTAATTTATTAATTTTAGGTTATAAAATAAAAAAATATTTATTATTTTTTGAAGTATTTTATAATGATTTTTATTTATTTTTTCGAGGTATAAAAATACAAATTACCGTTTATAGGTTATATAGGTATATGTATCTATATATTTTAATGTTTTATTTTTATTGTGGATATTTAATTTTATTATTTTTGTTTATTATTTTATAAATTTATAAATTATTTTTATATACTTAAATATATTTTTATTTTATTTTTCTGAAGTGTTTTGTACAATTAAATAAATAGATGTATAGATTGTATAGGTATTTTCATAGGTATAATGCTTATGTGTTTTATTTACGTATTTTATTTTTATGTTTTCTTTATGTTTTAATATACACATATATTATAAATAATATTTACAAAATTATAAAAATATAAAATTACAAAAATAATGAATAATAGATAAAACAGATATTTTAATCTGTACAAGTATACAATAGGGGTCCAAAACCTAACTTTCAAACCGTAGCTCCGAAAAATATGAAGCCACCATCATTAAATAGATTATTAAAAGTTATATACAATTAAAGGGATTTCGCTACATTTCGAGTTTTTATTTGAGAGATACAGGTCTGGGAAGTTGGGATTTTGGAAACTTATTCAGATTATAACGTTTTATCTGTACATTATTTTTGTATGAAATCAATTTTGTATTTTTTTATTTAATTATCTACAACTTTCATGTTCAAAGTTTCTTTATTTGAAGTATAAAAAGTGGAACCAAAAATAGGTCCCAAAATGAATAAAGAATGAATTAAATAAAATAGATTTTTATTGTATTTTGGCCCTTATCCCCCCCCCCACTTTATTCCTTGTCGACCTAGTCATCGAGATGCCTAGGTCTCGAGGCCTCGGGTCATAAAATATTTGCAATATTTTATTTATTTACTTTTCTTTTCTTTATTCTATAATTTTAGCTTCAAAAATCGTATTTTGTACACTATTTACACAATGATGCATGCATGACAAAATGCCTAAATTAACACTATTTACTAGAGTTTTTTAAGGCCAAAATGATAGAATAAAGATGATGAAATGTAGATTCATCATCCCCCTATACTTTCCTTTGCTAGTCCCTAGCAAACACTTATGCAATAAGTGCGGAAAAGAAAAACAAAGAAAAGAAAAAGAAGAAAATTGGATTTAATTTATTTATCAACCTTGTCTTCACAAAATCAAAGTTTGGAGCTCAAGTCAGACCTTTGAAATTTTAGTACGGGCGGAACCTTAATGAGAACCGGATTTGAAATCTAACAACCTTCGAGAATCCCAAAACTCTGCTCGTCTCCTCAATAGCCAGGTCAGAATACTTCAACTCGTATGCAAACCCATATGTCTATAAATCTGACTTGTACAGTGTAAGTGATAGTGGCTCTCCCCAACTGAAATGACAAAGAAACTGGCTTCTCCAGTATGACAATCCAATGATTCCCCAATCCAATAATTCATTCCTCGAGGAGCGGGGTATTTCCTTCTAAGTTCAAGTGGCAACCAGCTCAAGAGGAGGGGGTGAAGAGAAGAATGGACGACAACAGCGTAGCTACCTATCCTGGGATGCAAGACCAGTGTAGTCAAGTCATCCAGCTGCAGGCTTACATGATTTGACTTTGAAACTCAAGCTTGCTTATTGACTATACAAATATGTACACTCCGGCAGGCGTTTTTATTTGTGTACATGCCTGACCACTTTTTTGGAGTTTTTACTTGTTGCCTCTTTTTTTCGAAATACTATATACATCAGCATTTACATAAGGAGTTTTTCCTCTTGAGCCAGTAGACTATCCCTCTTTTGAAGCTTTATTGCAACCCACACTCTCATGTCCTCAAAACTCATCATCACTGGATGGGTTGGGGTGCACTTCCCTCCCTAGAGGAGGACAAGTGTTCCCACCTGTGTGCATCTCATACGGGCAAATCCAATCCCCTCACCACTCCAACTGAGTTGAGCCATGTGAAAGGTGCAGGTGTCCAAGTTAGGTCATTATCGACAAGAGTCGTGCATGTGATCCGAAATACTCTACTTAGGTAGTCAAGAATCCATTGAACCAAGTCTCGTGATCCTCAAAGAATTAAGTCAACTAGACCTGAAGTACCTCAATTCCAGCTCCTATAAGGTTCCTGTTAATTAGGTATATTTGAAGGTCCAACCAAGCTCCAATCTTCGGATTTTACCTAGACTTGTTCAATTAGCAAACTCAATCCGAAAAATGCTCATGCTATGTAAATGCTATGCAGAAAATATTTTTGTGATGCAATTTTCAAAGATTTTGATCTTTTTATGGATTTTTGAAAGGATGATGCATATGCAATTTTTAGATTTTCAAAAAGATTTCTCAAATGTTTTGGTATTTCTTAATTTTGCAAATATTTTTGAGATTTTTGAAAATCAAAAGACTTTGGCTAAAATCTAGGTGTAAATATTTACACAGGGGTGCATCTTATAATTACAAGAATTTAGAGTTAAGAATTTACGAAGGGTAAGTGGTCAATTTTATACATGTATATATAGAATTTTAGGTGAGATGTATATATTCCTCAAACTTATTTGAGAAGGTTTTACAGACAATTTTGAAAACTATAGTCCAAAATAATTTTTACAAACATGTACACAGCTTTGAAAATGATTTTGCAAAGGTTTTCCAAAAATATGTATAGATTTTCAAATATTTTTGCAACCATTTTTCAAATCATTTTGCAAATCATTTTCAAAATTTTGTTTCACACAAAGGAAATAATTTTTTCAAACAAAATGTTTTGTGAAGGTTGAAAACATGTAACAAAACGTTTTCCAAATAGTTTTCAAAAGATTTTTCACAAGGATTTTCAAACTATTTTTCAAACATTTTGCGAAAAACATTTTCACCTGATATATTAATCATTAAGTACAAAAATAATTTGAGGAATAATCAACATCTTTTTATTAAGTGTTTTTAATGAATTTTAATAGTATAATTAGCCATAATTATTAATAGAAATATGAATGTACGAGTTATGGCTAAAGTATTTACGAAGTATATATGACCCCCTATACTTATCTTGAGCTATGTCCTCATAGATCATATAGAAAAATAGAAGACATAACTCATACTGAGTATAGAAATGTCTAAAGAATAAATGAATGAGTGAATGCATGAACGAATGAGAAGTGACTGTCCCCCCTATACTTAGGATCAAATAATCCTAAGTATAGCAGACTGTACACAAAGCAGGGAGGGTCAAGGGTGGGAATGAACAGATCGTACTCAGACTGTCTCCCCCTATACTTGGGGTAAGATATCCCTAAGTATAGACAAGAAGAGGAGACAATGGAGAGGATAAAAGAATAGAAGATATCGGGGTGCACACCCCCCCCCCCCTCATACTTAGGATAAAGTACATCCTAAGTGTAGAAGACTGACAAAAAGGGGCGACACTTTTTCGGTAGAAAAATAAGATGGAAGAGGAAAAGAAGAAAAGAACAAAAGAGATCAGAAGACGGAGTATGAATAGCTCGGGATGTACATCCCCCCTACACTTAGAAGCAAGTACATCCTAAGTGTAGTAATGATGACGTGGATGACATCTTATCGGTAGAATGAGGGTGCTGTCACTAAGGAGTGCATATTTACAATATATCTACATGGTGCAGCATATATACAAAAGGAGTTTTTCTCTTGAGCCAGTAGATTACCCCTCTTTTGAAGCTGTATTGCAACCCACAATTCCTGTCTTTAGACTTCAACACCGCCAGACCAAGTTGAGACGCACTTCCTTCACTAAAAGAAGACGAGAGGTTCCGCCTAGAAGTACTACCCCCGTATGCTACCCTAAGCCAAAGAAGACTGCCTCCTCGCCACCTCATCCGTCAACATCTATGTGTAAGGTGCTGGTGCAAGTAAAGCCATTGTCTGTGAGAGTCGTGTGTGTGTTGTTAAGTGTTCTGCTTAGGCTCATCAAGATGACATATGATCATAGCCTAGTGGACTCAAAGAATTTAGTCCCAAACGGACCTGAAAAGTCTTAACCCTAAGCCCTATTAGGCTCCTCTTAGAATTAGGTGGATTAAGGTCTTAACCAAGCTCCACTTTCCAATTTAATTCCAGGCTAGTTTAACTGTCAACTATGATTCAGAACAACTGTACAAGTAGATACAAAAATGTTTTTATGCAACTTTTGAAAATGTGCAAAATTTTTGAAAAATGTTTGAATGAATGAATGCATGAATGTAGAAATTTTGCAAACTACAAATCTACACAAGGGTTTTTGCAAACTTTTTGTTTTTCAAATATTTTACAAAAAAAATTATACTATATACATAATTTTGATATCAAAATATTTACAAACTCTTTACATAAAATATTATTACAAACATTTGTAGAAAAATAATTTTATAAATAGCTATGTATGTGCAAGAAAGAATTTTTATGTACAAGAAAAATTTTTTAAAATTTTTATGGGTTTTTAGATAAAGGATTTTAGCCATTTTATTTATTAACATACTCACACAAAGTATGAGTTATGGCTAAAGTACATATGAAATATATACGACACCCCCCTCTACTTAACTCGAACGATGTCCTCAGAGTGGATCAAGAGTGATGAAGAAGACATAACTCGTGCTTAGTGTAGAGAAGTGAAAAGGAAAGCTATACTACAACGACGAATCAAAGAATAGAATGAAAGGATCTCGGTGTTTTCCACCTATACTTAGGATCAAGTAATCCTAAGTATTGTAAACTGTACATAAAGGGAAATCTGAGTTATAGAATGTACAAGGTAAGAAACGACTCAACTTGTCCCCTCTATACTTAGGGTAAAAGATCCCTAAGTATAGAAAGAAATATGAACAATGTGGAGGAAAAGCGAGGGAATAGCTGTAATGAGGACAAATATATAAAATGAAAGGAAGGATATTACTCCCCCTATACTTAGGGTGAAGGATCCTTAGGTATAGGCAACGACAGGAGTAATGAAACAGAACGAGAATGAACAACTCGGTATCTATACCTCCCTATACTTAGGATAAGGTACATCCTAAGTATAGCAAAAATAAGCCTAAATGAGAGTTCGGTGTAAAACAAAACGGAAGAAACAAGGAGCAAATCATGACGAAACACGTATATACAAAGTGGATAATGTTGAGGTGCCTCTCAACAAGCGCTAGGTTTTACGCCCCTAGCTGGGTGCAAAGGCTAGGATAATGCAATATCAAGGTTCAGGACAACATCTGTGAGGCGAATGTCGTACTGTCGTCGTAGTCTTGGTAGAAGAACAACAACGGAGTCAATAGTGTAAACAATGACACCCAAATAAAAAATCGGGCGGGTGTCTGCTACCGGGTAAAGATATGGGAGAATGAAATCGGGCTCCGATAGCGCAAAAGAAATCATCGACTCAAGATCAAAATAGAATGGAAGGGTGGAGCCGAAGAGATTAAACGTGGAGAAAGAAGGATCAGTCATGGAATCCTCCACGTCAATCACCGTCTCAAAAGGTGTGGAAAGTCAAGATCAGGAGAGTCACTAAGAAAACTGATATCCGATGCACATAATCGAGAAAAATCAGATAGATCATCGAATATCTCAAAGATAGGCTCATCCCCGTGAGGGTCGTGGAGGAGAGAAAACTCGGACTCAGAAAGATCAGAAATATCAGTAGATTCGGTGTCATGATCCGACATATCGGATACATATCTTGGAAGTGAAACCGAGTACACAGAGCATGTGACATTCTCCCGCAGATAACCCTCGGAGAGTAATGCAAAATCATTGCCACTGTCAAGCACCCACTCCTCACACCAAAATGCCTCATCAGCTGGAAACAGTGTCTGCACAATTTGGAAATAGGAAATGGTACTGATCAACAACGCGGAATATGTAGAAGTATCTGGAAATGATCCTCGAACTGTGGCAGTGTTGGCAATCATCTGGTCCTCATGAAATGTATCTATCTCATCAAATTGGAGGACAAAAGGCTCAAATACAGGACAATCTGTATCTAGCATCTCAAAATGGTGTCCCACATCTAGCTCTGGCTGCTGAAATGAATCAAAATATCCATATGAATCAGAGAAGTACCTCTAAAGAGTAGAAGTTGAATGAGTTGGGAATGGAAACTGAAATGGTCGGACTGATGACTGAAGCAGCGTGGGATCCTCCTCACTATCTTGGAATATCAGAAGATCTGATATCCAAGACTCCTGAACTAAAAAGTACGAGACTAACTCAAACTCTGGTTGGAAGACCAACGGGAACTTGATCAATCTCTGGGTCTGAAAACACATGGTGGCAGTCATCTTGTCTCTCGTCTGTACTGCAATAGAATCCATGTCCTCTCGCTGGTGTGTAACAATTAAATCCTCATGAAGTGTAACACACCCAACTGGTATCGCATCACCCTCGTGTGTTGTCCTGACTGAAGCATCTCGTGAAGGAATGTCTGAAAGTACTCTCAAGATGGTCTAAAGTAAAGCTATGTCGGAACTGTGGTGTGAAACACCACACGAGGTAACTACCAGTGCTATCTGCTCTGCGGTCATCCCCCTCATGGAGATTTGAACAAGGTCAGTCCTCGAAAATCCATGACCTAGAAATCTCCTCAAGAGGTCAAGAAACCTCAGCCACGAATCATGCAACGGCTCCTGGGGTCTACTGAAAAATATGTGATAAAAGTCCGCATCATATCTACTCTATGCTGGGGGGAATCTCTGTAAGAACAATGACCGTAAATCACCCCATGTAGCAAACTTCCTTCCCAACCGTCTGTGCCAACTCTTGGCTCTACCCTGAAGTGTGAAAGAGAAGGTCATAAGCAGTAACTCCTCAGAAGTGATATCTGAATATGATCGTGATCCACAAAACTCCTCAAACTCAGAAAGATAAAGATACGGCTCCTCGTGCACTTCCCCTGAAAACTTCAACAGTAGCTGAATGAACTCTAAGTCTAGAATGAAGGGACTCAATGTAGAAGCTGACTGTACTCCATGATCTGGCTGCTCATCCGTCATCCCATCATAGAAGTCGTCTGAAGCTCGCAACTGCTCAATGTGATCTCTGCGGGCGTCAACTCCAAGCTGAGCATGCCTGGTAGAAAGAGGGGATAGAGAAGATAGAAGGTCGGTCGGATTTTCGACTTCCAACGAGAGTAGACGGGGATGGTGGGAATAAGATGAAGAAGCCACGAAATCCGGCAAGATATGTGGGTGACTCATCATCCAGGGATAGAAATGGAGAATGAGAATGAAGGGAGGGAGGGTGGGATAAATAGATGGATTGAAGAAAGGGAATAGGATGGAGGCGGATGATATCTGGAAACAAACAAGATCAGGAAAACAAACCCACAATTCACCTACTCACACTGAGCTGATGATCGTAAAAGTTCGGTCTTTTTATCTTGTCGATTTTATTAGGTGATAATTCAGTCTATCAGAGCGGTTAAGCAAGTTCGTAGGAACCCAATGCTCTTAACAAACTGTCCCGTATAAATGGTCGGTAGTCTGTCAAGAATTCGAGTATGACTCTATCTAATATGCGCTTCACTCTCTCGCTCATCCAAACCAAACAAGGAGGGAATTGCTCTCCCAAGATATTTTTTTTGAATGTGGTGTCTTTTAGGATCAAGTGTATTTAGCAGTCTGATGAATCCACGATTCATCATCTCAATATATTGATCTTAGCAAAATCCACGAGTAAATTCCCTAATAAATGTCCATAAAATCAATAAATTAACAAAATGACTCTTGTAAATAAAACTCACTAATTATTGTATATTAGATTGTACAAAATAAATTACACATAAAAAGCCGCAAAATCAAAGGAGTTTTATACATGTAAATAGCCCAAAACTTTATGTATTTTTAATAATTTCATATCAAATCCTTTTTGGCTAATTCTTTCTCCAACATGTTCATATCAATGTATATAAAAATACAAAAATACAAAACAAATTTTACCTCAAATAAATACTCCTAGATCCCAATGGGAAAAAGCCGTAAAGACCAACTTCCAAGCTAAATTCCCGCTCCGTATGAACTCCAAATTCACCAAACTCACTTTTAAAGTTCAAGTTAGAAAATTATCTATCCAACGGAAGTGGTTTCATTAAAATCAGAGCTCATTTGCAAAAGTTGGGTTTTGGGACCTAGATGTACATTGTATACCTTGTATATATTCATTCTTTCTTTAATTTTTATTGTATCTTTCATAATTGCTAAAAATACAAAAAATATCATGATTGTTTTGTATTTTAATTATATTATTTTATAGTATTTTTCTGTTGTAAATATCTCTTATTAAAAAGACAAAAAAATACATATTAGAAAAGTAAAAAAATATGTACATGTTGTTTGTCTTCCATTGTAAATTCTCCACTATTTATTTTCTTCTTTTTTATTCTATTGTAATTAAAGTAGCCAACTTTATTTCATTTATTTATTTATTATACATTCTCTACAATAACCACCATTCAACTCATTCTACCACCAACCTCCATTCAACCCCACCATTTTTCTAACTTCTAATTCAACTCCACCATTTTATTAACCTCCATCCCACTCCATCTTAATTCTAACTTCCATTTTTTCCATCTCTTTATATATATTCCATCCTCCTCAATTTGCCTTTGATCCATCTTTATGTGAGGAGAGCCTAGTTCCCTGAGTTGAATCGGTGACAGCGACGCAACCGCGGTCGAGCAACGACGGCCCTCTCTCCGGTGTGATCCGTTGGCTTTTTGGCCAACATCGCAGCCGCAACCGCGCGCTGCTCGAGCTCATCGCACGTCGGCGATTCGAGCGAAGACCTTGCTCTCTTGAGCACATCATAGGCATCCGTCCATCGTAGGTAAATGTTTTTATCTCCTTTTATCATATTGTCATCTTTGCATTTTTTTAAGCACATCACATTACCATCACCCCACCACATTTTATTTCATCACATTATTTTTTTTCATCGTGTACATCCTCTAATTAACAAAACAAAAAAAATTAAAACAAAAAAAAAGTTATTTCATTACCACTTAGCTCCATTTCATCATCACCACCTTCATCATATTACCACCATCCTCATCATACCCCTTTTCATCACCACATCATCTTTCGTTTTCTTTTATTTGTTTCCTATTTATAAAAAAATTATAAAAAAAATTAAAACAAATTAAAACAAAAAGAAAACCTTTTCTTTTATTACAGCAGTAAAATTCTAAAAAGAAAAAAAACAAAAAAAATATACGGCAGCAGCAGTGGGAGGTACCCACCGCCGCCGCCAACTTCCACCAAGGGAGCAGCAGCGACCACGCCGCCACCGCCCCCCCTTCTTCCAACCGACGCGGCCTCGCGGTGCCTCCGCCTGCCCACCGTCCGCGGCCCCACGCCGCACCACCGCTCTCACAGCGGCGCCGCCGAGCCGAACCACCGCCGCCGCCAAGTCCCCACGCCTCTACACTGCCTTCAGCCCGGCCGCGCGGCCGTGCCGCGACCTCCTCGCCGTCGCCGTGCGCGGTCGGCGACTCCGCAACCCACCGTCCGTGGTCGGCGCCGACGCCGCCGATTCTTGTTCCCCTTCCTTTGGGTTCATCCCAATCGGGAGGAAGAAGAATGTCCTTTCCCTTCCTCATTTTTTTTATTTTGTAAAAATTGCAATTTTTATTTCTCATGTTTATGTAATTACAAAAACGTCCCTGTACATATTTGTCTTGTTCATTTTCAGTTGTCATTTTGCATAATGACCCCTGTGTTTGACTAGCAATTTGGATATCTGTTTGGCATCCTTTTATTCAATGAAAAATGTGTTCATGTTGAGCAACTAAATATCTACATTTTGACTATTTATTTGTATTTTTGTGAGATATAGGTAATTAACTAAAATTGTTCAACTGAAATTTTGCATAGTTTACCCATTCTGGACTCCTAAAATTATATCTCACATACGATTGCTCTAAAAATTCCAAAAAAATTATATATGATGCCTTAATATGTGCTTAACTTACTGTCCAAATTTCATCTAAAATGGAGTTGTCATGTGCCTGAAATAATTTGTAGAGTGTTTTTAGTATTTGATTTTTAATTAAATCTACGTATATCCGTTTTGCGAAATTTCAACTCTCCTGGATTGCTTATCTAAATATCTACTTGAGATAATTCGCACTCTGATTAATTTGATAACGTGGATTTATTAAAAATTAATTACTCACTGTCACTCTGATTTCACTAAAAAATCCATAAAAAATTCATAACTTGTCAAAAAATTCTAAAAATATTACTGTAGCTTCCTTGCATCATGTTTTAGTTCCAGTAATTTTTTCATAATTTTTGCTTTCTGTTTGTTTGATAAATTACGAAAAAACCCATAAAAAGTGTGCATTTTCATTATTGCATTTTAACCCCTAAAATTCTAAAAAAATATGTTTTGCATTCATCACTGGATTAGAATTCTAGGAAAAATACGAATTGGCTAAATTGGACTTCTTTTCCATTAATATTAATTTGGCCTTGTTTGTGTTTTCTAAGTGTCTTGATTCACTTGCATTTGTATTCTTGTTGCATAAAAAATATAAAAAAATACCGCACTGGAAATCTAAAATCTTTATTTTCAAATTAAACCCAAGTTGTTCCTTTGCCTCCCTGAGTTCGACCCCGGACTTGCCCGGGATATAAATTAAGCCCAGACACTCTTCACGGAGATCTTCTCTCGGTTCTGACTGAATCGCTAAGTACACGTATTACAACGCGACCAAATTAAACAATGTATTTAGCGACTCGTCACAGTCCCAATTTTATAGTTTTTCTTTTTGTAGATATTTTTTCAAGCAAACAACGTATAACGAATTTTACGGTTCTCCTGATTATTTCAAGTCCGAAAAGAGGGAGAGAAGTCGAAAAAGCCGATGCTCGATCAAACACGATGATGTATGCAGAGTAAGAAATGCGTACCTAACTCCAGCTCTCTGCATGCAGGGTGATCCACGCACATATTTAAAGACAGAATAAAAACTACCTATATGATGCAAGAAGAAATCAGCCTTAGACGAAGCAATTTCTACACGAGAAGAATAATAGCTAGCTAATCAGACTAAGTCCGGAGTCCAATCTTGGGAATCACTCTGTGCCCGCCATAATGGGTCCTACCAGCGTTGTATGTGGTTTCTCACGACACGTGGACTTGAGCCTAATTAAACTAACTTTTTCCTTATGATTTAATTAACAAGGTCCAATTAACGATCTATAGGTGTATGCAGATAATTATGGTTGGGCCTTAATTAATTACTTCACAATCAATGAAATCCTAAGTCTATGGGCCAAAAACTTCGAGAATCAGACATGAAGTAAAAGCGATGAAACCAAAACCGATGAAAACCGCGGTGAGGTCCCCCAAGCACACCGATGCTCGGCGAAACAGACCCCGATAAAGCCAAGTCAATAGTCCAAAGTCCAAGTCCATGTATTATTGCAATAATAATGATAAAAAGTCTATACTACTCAAATCTGCAAAATCTTCTGCCCCTGCTCTCCTACGCTCTCCTGCGGCTTGATGAAGAAACGAGCCACCTCCGCTTCGCTCGGGTGCACCGACGCTCCTAGGAACACCGCCCTTGCTCATCGGGCCCTCGCAAGAAAGAGAGAAACAAAAGATGTTTCAGATCACAGTTATGAAAAAAATATCGAATAATGTGAAGCAGAAAATCAAACAAGCAATAAAAACCGACTACTAAACCGTGCTCCCCGACAACGATGCCTTTCTGATGAGCAGCCTGAGCAACTAAGGTTAAGTGATATCAAAGGTCATTGCGACCTCGATCACTCGAACCGGGCTCAACAAGAAAAATGAGAGACCACCAACAAGATCAATCAACAATAAAAACAAGGCAGGTGGTCCTACTAATTATGTAACCCGGTATAGCCACCAGGGTCGAACACAAGGAGCACATAATGACAAGTCTACGAAGTAGTTAGGTAATCAAACAAAAGGATGAAGAAATTTTTGGTGGTTTTTAATTTTAAATTTTTTTATGATTTTAATTAATAAGAAAAGTAGAGACAAGGTGAAGAAAGCACCCACAAACAATTATTTAAGGGTCCAAAAATGCTCAAAAATTCAGAATAAAAATATTTTTATCTTTTTTAAAATATTCAAATGTTTTTGTGAATTTATGGGGTTTTTTTGATTTGTAGTTGATTTTCTAAAAATACAAGAAGGGCAAAAACAGTAGGCAATGTACAGCTGGGATCTAAAGGTAAGTTAAAATTGTCTAAAATGTCTATCAAATCCTGACAGTAAATTTATGTAAAACTACAAAATCAAAGATACCTATAGAAACTGAAAACACATTTTTTTAATGAATTTTTAATGATTTTTATGAGATTTTTAGTCTTTTTCAATTTTTATGGGTTTTATAAATGGGAGTGAAATAAAAATTGCACATCAAGTAAAACAACACAAAAGAAGTAACCAGAAGTTTTTTAGAACTTTTCAATACATTTTAATATTTTTAGTTGATTTCTAAAGCAACTAGGAACAATATTTAAGGTTATTGAATTTTTAAAAATAATAAACAAAAACAAAGCACACCCCAAAAATCACCAAAATTCCTACACAGTAGCAGGGGCTACGTGTCAAAATCTCAGGATTTGTGGAGCTAAAATGCTATTTATTTAATTAAGAACAAAACACACAGCTCACATGGACCAAAATGCAAATAAGTTAAGTTCTGGAACCAAAAAGTAACGTGCAATGAAAACTTAGGGTTCAATCTGTAATTTCTCCACTAATATCTACACATGTCACAAATCAGCACTTACAAGGGTATACTTGCAAATATTAAAAGTAAATATTCAATCCATAACAACAGATAAGTTCAAGGTAAAATAATGCAAATAACCCAAAGAGACACGTGACGAAGCACATGGTTCCACACTAGCATGACTAAAATGTAAATATGAGAAATTACAGGGACTGGAATGCAAAAAGGTCCAACTATGTATTTTATTTTACAAACTAAAATATAAACTGAAAGAAATGCAGGATAAAAAGAGCAATATACCCATGGAGGCACGTGAGCGGCGCGTAGGGTAACAGGTGTCGTCCGCTGATTTGGCGTGATCGGGCGACTCTGGAATTGTCAGGTGTTAGATCTGACGGCTAACTGCTGGTCGGAGACGTGGCTGGTATGGGACCGTTAGATCTGACATCTAACGGCCCGACACCTCCAGATGATGGATGGCCGCGATGACGTCTGGGAAGTGGACTCAATCGGACGGCGGAGAGGGCCTCTGGAAGGACTGCGTCTGGGTGACATTCACCGGAGCACCAGAGATGATCCATATCTCCGATGAAGGATCCGAAGGTGCCAATAGGATCGTGGGGCCCTTTCGTGTCGGGTGGTCGACTCTGATGGAGCATCTGACGGTCGGATGGACGTGATGACGACTAGGACCTGGAAGCACTCCGACGGAGGTGGTGGAGGACGATCTGGAGGTATCTGCGTGTGTCAATGTTTGCACGAGAAAGCTCTGACTCGGAGCGATACTCTGGTCAAGGTTATTGGGTCTGAAACACAGAGAAGCGACGGTGGATGGGGGTGGGTCTCCGGTGAGGATGATAGAAGGGTCCGATGACCTAATCTTGGCGATCCGAGCCAGGATCAGGGTGATCAAGATGCATAGGAAGGTGTAGGGTGAGCGTGTAGGTCGATCTGAATGGGTAGATGAAGGGGACGGGGCTCCGATCGGCTGGTCGGAGCTAGCGGAGCGACGACGGAGTGCAAATGAAAAATTGAGTGAAGTAACTGAGCTAGGAATGGAATGAAGGCTACCTAAAGGTTCGAGAGTGATCTTGAGCTCCAGGGGAGGTGGACGGCAGGGTTGTGGCCTCGACGACGCTGCGGCTAGTGAAGGAGGCTCCTCACGGCAGTTCTCAGGCCACGATGGTTGAGCGTCGGCTACACAGCACCTCTCTGTGTACCAAGAGTGGCCTCCGGCTGTTGTCACCAAGGAGAAGGTGTCTAGGGTGTCAAAAAGGGGTGTGGCGTGATCTAGGGCACTGTGGAGGCGGAGAGAAGATTTTATAGAGTCAGTGGGGGTTTGGAAAGATCATAGATAAGCACGAGACCCGAGAAGGAATAGGATCGGGTGAAGGACCCGTGAGGATGATGGAGGTACGAGGATTCTCGGGTCCAAATCCTGAAGTGAGAAGAGATCGGAGTCGGGCTGGGAAATGTCGAGAAGGAGATCTGGCAACAAAGATCCGGGTTGGACCTGGGTAGGAGGCGCCGTTGATCCTCGGTCAACATTTCAACCGACCAATTCAGAAATAGTATTTACAAAATAATTTACAAATTCAATAAAATAGAAAATGATTTTAAATCAAAAAGTTTATAAAATGAAAAATATTTGCTATTTCCAAACTATTTTTCTGTGATTTTTATTTATTTTTATAAAAAATAATTTATGGTATATGTAATATAATATATTATATACAGGTATAAAATACCTATGTATTTTGTACAATTATTTTTAATTTATTATTTGTATAAAATACCCCCATTTTATATTTTATTTATTTATAACATATATTTGGAGTAAAAAATAATTTATATTTTATTTTTATTATTTATTTATTAATATAAATTAAATAGGGAAAGATACATATATATATACATGTATTATATACAAGGGGAGAGAGAGTTTTATTATATTTTTATTTTATTTTTCTTATTTTTATTTTATTTTCAGAAATATATTAAGAAGATAAAAATATCTTTTTATTTTTATTTTTGTAAAAATAAATTATATACATAGATGGTGTATATGTACAAGGTGAAGTGGCCCTATCTCTCTCTACTTATTTTGATTGGCGATCAGGCCCATATTGGGCCCTCTCATGGGTTGGGTCACTCAATATTTATTCTAAATATTTCATTCTTTTTCTTTTATTCTTTATTCTTCTATTTTTGCACAAATACATGCTAATTATGGAATATTAACATATGCATGCTTATTGCTAAATTATTGTATTTACAACTATTTTCATGATGCTTTGCCAAGATAATTAGCTAAAATAAAAGAATAAAGAGTGATAAATAAGGATTCATCAACAGGCTACTCCCACCTCTATTTTTCCCACATTTTTTTATTTTTTGGAAAATAAAAATATGTATATTTATCATTATATCACCCTAACATGTCATTCCAATTTCGTTAGAAACAAAGACTCATATGCCCTCCATCTGGAGGGGGTCATTTTCAGCAATTCTGAGACCATTAAAATTTGACAGTCTTGATGGAGGGGATAGAAGTCTCAAATTAAGTCGATTTTTTTATGACACCATGGTGACATATTGTGATCTAAATTCCAATATATTTCATTTCAGAAAAATAAAAAAATACATGGGAAAGGGGTGGGAGCATGTAAGTTAACTACAATCAGGGAACATACTCCTTTTCCCCCATATACATATATATATATATATATATATATATATATATATATATGAGTTTAATGGAACATGGCTGCCCCTGCGCCGTTTTTGGCATTTTTTATTTTTTTTTGAAAAATATTGCCATGTATATTCATCCCTATATCCCTCTTATATGCCATTCGAATTTCGTCAGAAATAGAGACTCCTACGGCCTCCATCTGGACAGTCATTTTTTAACGGTAACATGATTTTTTAAATCGACACCATATCGATGGAGGCCGTAAGAGTCTCTGTTTCTTACGAAATTCGAATGACATATAGGGGGGATATAGGGATGAATATACATGATTTTATTTTTCAAGAAAAATAAAAAATGCTGAAAATAGGAGGTAGGGCATCCATGTTGGCTGCCCTCAAGGGGCAGCCCCACCTGTCTCTCTCTCTCTCTCATTTTGGCTCTCACAGGATCCCCCCCCCTATATATATATATATATATGGGAAAAATGGGGATGCCCACGGGGAGCTAACTTGATTCCCTCTTCCCACATTTTCTCCGTATTTTTTTATTTTTTTGAAAAATACTTCTATGAATTTTCATTATTGCACTCCTATGTTATGTCATTAAAATTTTGTGTGAAACAAAGGACTCCTATGTCCTCAGATGGGGTCGATTTCAACAATTCTGTGACCGTTAAAAAAATGTTGTCTGGATGAATGTCGTAGGAGTCTCTGTTTCTCTCGAAACTTGAATGACATAATATAGGGATATAGTGATGAATTTCCACGGATTTGTTTTCAAAAAATAAATAAAAATTACAAAAAATGGGATGGGGGAGCCAAGTTAGTTGTCCCTTAGGGACAACCCCATTTTCCCATATATATAGGAGGAATGGGGTTTTCCCTACAGGACAACTAACTTGGCCCCCTCGCACCATTTTCCCACTATTATATGTTTTTTTTTGAAAAATAAATACGTAAACATTCATCACTATATCCATATATTATGTCATTCAAGTTTTGTTAGAAACAAAGACTCCCATATAGAAAGCTATTTTTTAACAAGTCACAGAATTGTTGAAATCGATTCCGTCTAGATGAAGGTCGTAAGAGTCTCTATTTCACACAAAATTTGAATATCATAATATCGAGATATAATGATGAAATATATGAAAGTATTTTTCAAAAAAACAATTTTTTTGGGAAAATGGGGGTAAGGGAGCCAAGTTAGCTCCCCCTAGAGGCATCCCCATTTTACCCACACACAACATGCACACACGCATGCACACACACATACGCAGGAGCTTGCACCAATGTGCATGTAAGTCCATACGACCAGCGCCACAAACATCTATTTTTTTGTGTTTTTTGAAATGAAGCATTGGAGGATTTAGATCGTTATATATCACCATGGTGTCACTGCAATTTCAACTTATTTTCGAGACTTATATATCCTTCATCAAAACAATCAAAATTTAATAATTTTCGAATTGATGAAATGGACCCCTTTTAGATGGTTGTTAGGAATATTTGTTTTTATGAAATTTGAAACAACTTGACATTTTAAGTAAATCTTCTACGACTTCATTTCAAAAAACATAAACATTTAGACGTGTAACACCGGTGCATGTAAACTTACAAGTACCTTGGTGCAAGCTCCGCTACTCCCCCCCTCTCTCTCTCTCTGTGTATATATATATATATATATATATATATATATATATGATAAATGAGTATGCTCCCTAGCTATGAGCATATAAGAGCATGCTCCCACCCTTTTCCACATTTCTATATTTTATTAAATGAAATTTGGGGGGATATACTTAGAATAATAAATGGAATATTTGTTTCAAATTACGTGTAAAACATGCATTCCTAACATGTCCATCTTGAGAGGGTCAATTTCAGTAATTTTGTGATTGTAAAAATTTGATAGTCTTGATGGATGTGATATGAGTATCGAATTAAATTGAATTTTAACTAACACCATGGTGATATATGATAATCTAAATCCCTCTAGGGTTCATTTCAAAAAAAATAAAAAATTATGAGAGAAAAGGGTATGAACATGTACTTACATGCTCCTAGGGAGCATACTCCATACTATATATGGGAAAAATGTGTATGCCCCCTAGTTAGCTCACTCGTCTCATTTTTCATGCATTTTTTTTTGAAAATAAAAATCATGCAAATTCATTATTAATCCCTAGATCATGTCATTAAAATTTCATGCGAAATAGAGACACCTACGGCCTCCATCCAAACAAGGTCGATTTAAAAAATCCTGTGACCGTTAAAAAAATGTCTGTCTGGATGGAAGCCGTAAGGGTCTTTGTTTCACACGAAATTTGAATGACATAATATAGAGATATAGTGATGAATATTCACAGAAGAAATTTTCAAAAAAAATAAAAAAATAGAAAAAATGGGGGTGGGGGAGCTAAGTTAGCTACTCCCTGGGGGCATATATATATTTGGGTTAAATGAGGCTATAGCTTGGGTGTAGCCAATTGGCTACTCCCACACCCTTTTTTCTCATATTTTTTTATTTTTTTGAAAAATGAAATATGTATATTCATCACCCCCCTAATACGCCATTCCAATTTCGTTAGAAACAGAGAATCCTATGCCCTCCATCTGAGGGGGGTCAATTTTAGCAATTCTGAGACCGTTAGAATTCGATAGTCTTAATGAAAGGGATAGAAGTGTCGAACTAAGTCGAATTTTTTATGACACCGTGGTGAGACATTGTGATGGAAATTCCAATGGATTTCATTTCAGAAAAATTAAAAAATATAGGGGAAAATGGTAGGAGCATGTAAGTTATCAACATCCAGGGAACATATTAATTTTCCCTATATATATAAACACAAGAAAGAAGAACGTCTCGATGTCTCCTTCTCCTTCTATTGGGATCCGAAACTGAAGAGACCTCAACTGTAGGAGAACGGCCTAGTGAAGCGATTCAAAGACTGTAATAAGGTGAGCAGACGTCAGATATCGCACCCTGATTTTGATGCTGCTAATTTTCAGCTTCTAAGGCTTATACACAAGCCTAGCAACCACCTCCACACACTATAAGGTACTTCATCCTATATGTACATACATAAATACATACAATTTATATCAAATTATACTTAAATTTGATACTTGGAAGGTGATCGGATAAATTATATAAAAGAAATCAAAATTGAGAGAGATACGATTCGAATCGTGGTCTCTAAAATAATAACCATATTACTTTACCACTTGATAATTAAATGACTTTATAACTTTTCTTTAACAACACTATTTATTATACAATTAAGTAGGAATTATACTAAAAACTTAATGCATTATACAAGTGACATAATTAAGGAGGGACCATGATCCCTTACCCCTACTCCGATGGGATCATTGTAGTAATCTTATATAAAGGATCCTGGGAGGCACGTGAGAATGTTTGTCAAAATATACAAATTACCTAAGCAAAAACGAAAGGTTAAAATAAAAAGGCAAATTAGTGCACATATTATTATGATAGAAAAATTTGGAAAGCTTCATGGCACAGCTACCGCTAGTGGTCTGGTCCCCCATTGAGCTCGTCCACAGTGTGCAGTAGTCACTGCGCGGATTCTCAGTATTGGGAGATAGGACGCCAAAAGAAACGATAACTCTCTAAATTAAACATGAATATTTTGAGCAATAGTATCGTTGTAACCAGACGGATATAGATATAAATATAAATGTGATCGTATTATGGATACATATAGGAACGGAACTGAGAATTTTATCAAGATAAGTCAAGTATATATCTATCATGTATAAGTAAAAAGTAACGAGATATATTTTAAAAATGATATTTTTTAAGTATAGTTAACAATTTCAAATGTAATTTTTAAAATTTGATAAACTTACCGTTTCAATTTTATTTAAAATTTTCAATAAGGTATAGATTATTTTTTCCACTAGTGATTGTTTAATAGTTTTATTTCAAAAAATCATATTTAAAAGAAACAACAAAAAATTATTTCATTACAAAGAGAATTAGAAATAATAGGAGAGATAAATGAGCCCTAATCTCATGTTTTATCAAACTATTCTTATAATATTAATATATTAAAAGTGAGTAAAAATATTTTTTCCACCAAAGAAAGGACAAAATTAATATTTTAAAACAAAAGAAAGGATGAAGAGAGAGAGAGTACATATATTTTTTTAAAATAAATTGCAACAATGGCAATTGAACCTGATTCGTTTATTAATCCACCAAGAGCTCTATGATATTATTCAAAATATTTTTTATATATTTGCACTTCTAGCAGGGGCCTATCAAAAATTAACAATAATATATAAGTGAAATGTGATTATTAAGGGGGGCATGGCCCCCATAAGTTATATACTAGTTCCACCCCTGGATACATATATAGATACAGAAATCGATATCTTGCGAAGGTTAGAAATCACAAACTATATCTTCAAATATGGATACAGATATTATAACAGATAATTACAATTCAGATATGCATATTCAACAATAAGATAACGTTACTTTTTCAGAATAAATGTTTTGTAAGATTGAAATTTTTAGTTGATTAAAGAAAAACTACATACACTACATATACCATACACTAAACAAGAAAATGAAGTATCATTCTAAGTCAAATTACTTGTATAACATAGAAGTAAGCATCATAAAGATTTATATTTCTTCCTGCATTTTAAATGATTAAAAAATGTAATCCTATAGCATATTTAGATAGGTTTATACACATTAACATTTTTATATCGAATATACATAGATTTAGCAATACCGATCTTCATATTCATACCCTTAAAAAATATGTAATCATATCCGCATCTATATCATTACCAAAATGAAAACGGTATTTGTATATGTAAAAAAAATTAAAACTTATGTCTTTTTTCATCTATATTCGTCAAAATCAAAATCACGTATCAATACAACGGATGCGAAGATGGAAAGATATGGACAATGGCGAATCCATAATTTTATCAGAGGGCATGCATATATCTATCATGTATAAGTATAAAAATAAAAAAAATATTTAAAAGGAAACAAAGTGTGGGTGTGATATATAAGTGGTGGGGATTATTACTTGACAACTTGGGCTTAAGCATTTTGGGTGGTTGTCAACAGGTCCATTTGGGCTCGAACTCAACAAGTTGTCAGGGCCAGTTCTCCTCGATAACGGATCGGGGACCTAAGCCCGGGACGTTACAAATGGTATCAGAGCCGAACTCCCTCTAATAGTGGAAAAGGCTACCCGAGAGGTGGAGTCGCCCCTACAAAGAGGTGGGAAGAAATGGCTACCCGGAGCGTGCAACCGCCACTGTCACTGGGAAGAAGTGATGTGCCATGTCGCAATGAGGACGTTGCGAATATAAGTGGGGGGAGGTTGTAACACCCCAACCCCAAACATAGTGCCATACCTAAAACTCACGAAGTATGAAGTGGGTTTATAAGTGATGGAGATTAATACTTGACAACTTGAGCTTAAATATTTTGGGTGGCTGTCAACGAGTATATTTGAGCCCGAACCAAACAAGTTGTCAGAACCAATTTTCTTCGATAACGGACCGGGGACCTAAACCCGGACGTTACATTCTATGTAATTATTATCTCGCCAGCGACATTCTCATTTTCCTATCCACAGCATAACGTGTTACGACGATCCCAGAAGCATCCACCAATATGTAAATTCCGACCAAACAAACAGGTGCTCTCTCCAATTTTCACGCGCGCGGATACAGAAGCTGACGCCGCGCGGTGAAAATACGCGCTTCCGACAAAGCCCGTGCCAAAGACGATTATTAGACGAGAGAGAAAAAAAAAGGGAGAAAGCAAAAATAAAAGAAGTGAGAGAGTGTCAGATCATAGATAGAGAGAGAAAGAGCAGGAAAAGAGAAGTGAGAGAAAAAAGTGTCAGATTAGAGCGAGACAGAGATAGAGTTAGAGAGAGAGAGAGAGACCGCAGAGAGCTCTCTGAGCAGATGTGGACGGCGGCAACGGACGACGGCCGGCGGAGCGGCCGCCCGAGAAAGACCCACCGCAAACCCGCCCGGAGGCCTTCTCGCTCGCCGCCGGCGTCCCGCCTCCGCCTCCGCCGTCGGCAGCGGCCCCTTCGCGACGACTTCTCCGACATCGAAGGTGACGAGAGCGAGCGCGAGCACGGGTACGACGAGTCCGATGGCGAACATGAACGGCGACGGGTTAAGAAGAAGCTCAAGCTCCTCCTCAAGCTCCACCGCCCCTCCTCCCCTCCCCGGCGCGTGCCCTCGCCGGCGTCGTCGGTCTCATTCCCAACAGATGAGAGCGGTAGCGAAGATGGGGAGTGCCGGTCGAGGAAGCAGATGAGGGGGCGAGGCCGGAGGGGTGCCGGCGATCGTGAGGTTAGTGGAGTTGTTGGTCTAGGGTTGGTGTTGTTTTTGCAATCCGGCCCTTGTAGTTGTGTTATATCTGTCGTTAGTCCGTACAGTAACATTGGTTGTGGTTAATGTTAAGTGAAAGAAAAGGTTAATGGTGATTTGGTGGGTCGTTTGGTTTTGTGTGTTGGGCACAGGTTGAGCGGAAGCAGCGTGGTTGCAACGGCAAAGTGTTCGCTTCAGGTATGCTCTCTCCATCTGTCTCATCTGTGTGTGTATTTTCGAAAATCCGGAGCCAATTGAAATGAATGGGGTGTCGAATGGAGTGTTGAACATCATTCATTGCGGTTTTTGGAGGAGCATGCCAATGAATGAAATGGGCATCAGTCAATAAACCATAGGTCATGACTGGTTTGCATACTAATAGTGTTATGGATCTAGGCAGAATTGTAGCAAGAAATGCACGTTTGGGCCATCAATTTCTAAAATAATTAGAACCAAGGTTGGTCTAGCTAATGCGGGGTCAAGAGAATAGAGGTAAATAAGATTTTTGGCGTCAAAAAATACCTGTGGTGTTAGAGAAATGAGGGAAGTCGGTGGCAATTGTTTTAGGATTTTAAAAGAGTTTTAATGCACTTTTTAAAATTTATATAGTAGGTATTTACTAAAAATAGAGGTGTTTCATTTAAATAGAAAAAAGTCTTGATTAACTGAAGATATAAGGCAATGATATGAAACGAATAAGCATATTCCATAACCATTTTTTGAGAAGATAAAACAAGCAATCTAAAATCTCGTTAATGGATTTCTCCATTTTATTTTTATTTTATACATCTAGAGGGGCAAGATTTAATTTGTACAAACCACCTGCATTCTTCGACATCTTAAAGTTTTATCTTGTCATCAATTTGCCTTCTTTATCCGTTGAAACACTGACGGTTGTTCCTTTGCATGTGAATATTTGATATCATATGTTGTGAACTTCTCTTTGAAATGTTTTATCCATTTCCTTTCAGAGAGTGGTACTCCATTACCCGATCAGAAGACTTTGGAGTCAATCCTCGATAAAATTCAGATGTAGGACGAAGAAACTTGTTACTTCATGTTTTTTTAATATTTTGTATGTTGAGTGTCAATGCGTTTGAAATCTCTAATGCCGGTATTACAATTTTTCGGGAGATGCAGGAAGGACAAGTATGGTGTGTTTGGGGAGCCTGTTGACCTGGATGAGGTTTAATATTTTTAACTTTAATTTATTTCATTTTTTGATCTGTGGATAATTTATTTAACTGTCTTTTTGGAAAATCTTGATCAGCTTCCTGACTACCTTGAAATTATCGAGCATCCCATGGATTTTGGTACAATTAGGAAAAAGTTGGCTAGGAAAATTTTTGCAAACTTGGAGGAGTTTGAGGTTAGCATCTAATATGTTGAGTGCAATCGCCGCTATTTCCCACTCAATTCTTACTGACTATTGCTATTTTTTTATTGAAGAGCTTATGAACTTTTGAAAGTTTGTTCTTTGGTATAATATATAAGGTTTTTGTTGTTGTGTTATCGTACTTTCTACATAAAGTACGCGTGTAAACCTATGATTGGAGTGCAAACTCGAGGGCGGAGAGACCATGTTAACAAGGATTGGATTCCCTTGGTGGAAAGATTGGAGTGCAAATTGGATGTCTGGAAATCCATATATTCGTTAAGAGCAGGGAAACTGATTTTACACAAGTCGGTATTATTGGCAAACTCGTTCTTCTACCTATCGTTATTTCAAATGCGAGGAAGATTCTGCGACTGCTAGAGATGTTGATGCAGGAATTCTTCTAGATTACATTTGGGCTGGAGATTAAGGGGATGGAGCTTGTGAGCTTCATATCCAAGTGGGGGAGGAGGGTGGGCTGGGGTTCTTCTACGGATATGAACAATGCGATGATGGCAAAGTATGTGGTATGATTTTGGGGGGGGGGGGAGGGATGATATTCTGTGCCTGTTGGTGCGTGGCACCTTAGGATATTAATGCAAGTTTGGATTCAAAGTGTGGAAAGGTAAGATCTGTCTAATTTCTAGACGGGCATTTACTCGACTATGCATGGTATGGCACCTAATTTGCATCAAATGGTAGGGAATGTGAGGTGTTTCCATTTTAGCTGTTGACTAGATTGAGACGAGGGCAGTTGAGTACTATACATTGTAAATAATTTATTTCACGCGCTCAACATATTCGAGCAACCGTGTACCACCTAGATATGGCCTGCCAATGTGGATGTTCTTTTGACAAACCTTCCATTTGCATGCCCGACCTGTAGTATCTTTTCCAAGTCATCCTTATCGTAAAAGACAGTATGAACTTTGAAATCAGATCTCATTTATACAATATCAATTCTCAGCTAGTATCAATACCATTTTGCATAATTATCACAACAATTGCAAGAATGATTCATTTCACCAATTCTATTTTAGCAATTATTTTAGAGTAAATTATGAAACAAGCATGTGAACGTTATTCAAAATACCGAGCGTGATAAATATATATTTGTAGTCAGTTTAACTGGAAAACCCAACAAAAAGAGATGGGATTTCGTTACCTAATCGAGCACTCTCTCGCGTATGCAGTGCTTTATCATGATTCGTTTTCAGAAAGGGTGATTTACGATTCCTGAAACGATCGAATTTCACTTTCGTATCAAGAACACTAAGAACGTACCAAAAACGCGAAGAACGAACGAAGAATACGAAGAACGTGAAAAGCACGCATAACACGAAGGACATATTTTCTCTCATAATTTCAGCAGAACATCCCCTTATATAGGGTGTGATATTTGTAGAAAAATTTCGGTAGAGTTTTCCCTTATATCAGGTCATATTTTTATGAAAATTTTGATAGAGTTTCCTCTTATATGAGGACCTATTTCAAAAGAAAAACGGAAAGAGATTCCTCTATTAAATCATCAAGATGAAAACATCAACGAAATATAAAGAATATAATAGAACTTTAAGCGACGGGGAATCGGTAGACATCACGCGTCTTAGATGAGTGAAGCGTGTGACGAATCCTGGGGTTCACTGACGTGCCTAACCGCCCACACCTAAGTAGGGTGTTACACATATTTCTCCATCAAAACAACTATAAAATCGATAAAAGTCGCTGAATTGGCAAATCGGCAACATGTCGATAGCATCCAAAAATAAATCTGAGGTGAATAGATTGAAGGCCCTACTTAGTGGAGAGTTCGAGATGAATGATCTTGGTTGCACCCAAAAGACTTGGCATGTGTAGAGTACAACTTATGTTATTTGCATTGTTTCTTATTTTCTATATTCTTATAGACTCTTGATGTAATTTACCCATATGCTACTCTCCTATATAAAAGAGCGTAGGGTTTATGGAATAAACATCTCTTTCGATTTTCCCAGCATGGTATCAGAGCAGCGGTCCTAGGCCGGAGCTCCTATACCCTAACCCTAACCTCACCACATGCCTTCTTTGCGCACCGCCCCCTCCGCGCGTCTCCTCCTCCGCGGGCCACCTTCTTCGCGCGTAGCCCTCCCTTCTCCCTCTCCGCCTCCTCTGTGCGCCAGCACCCCCTGTGCGCGTGCCTCCCCTGTGCTGCGGTACCCCTGTGCACGCACGACACCCCTGTGCGCTGACACCCCTGTGCGTACACCTCCGTGCGTCGCCCCCCTTTTGTGTGCGGGGCCTCCTATGTTGAGCCATCATCATTTAGGCTCTCGTATTGCCTAGGCCTCACCGCCTAGGCCCTCTCGTGCCGGGGCCGTTACATAGGTTCTAGCCGAACCTTCTTCCTTATGGGTTTGGTTGCTTGAGTCTACACATGCAACCCAACACGTGAATGTCTGTGTAGACAATCATATCTCCAGTCTACAACCCTAGTCTTCTATTATCATCATGTCAGAAAGTAAGGCAGATATCCCATCTAGAGGCGCCTTCAGAGGTCCTGCGCCTATTGTGAAGATGGACGGGTCAAATTATGAAGTGTGGACAATGCAGTTCATGAGTATGATGAAGTCGAGCGGTAAGAAGCACATTCTTACTGAGGAAGAGCCTGCTGAGAAGACTGGGGTTAACGCCTCATGGGAGGCGGATGATGCATCGCCAAGGTCTGGCTATCAGGAACATTAACAATTGAGATTGCTAATGATATTCTCCATCAGCCCACTGCAAAAGCAATGTGGGATATTCTGGCTGCTACTTATTCACAGGCAAAGAATGAGACGAAGATTTTGCAACTCAAGCATGACATCTTCACAATCAAGCAGAATGGACGGTCTCTACACTCATTATACACGTCTTTACGTAGAATGTTTGAGAAGCTCTATAGCTTCATGCCTCTCACAACTACTCCTGAGAAGTGCCACTATGGTTGGTGTATTCCTGGCAAACCTTGATCCAGAGTACGAGGCAGCACGTTCCCAGATCTTGGCAGATTCCATTATTCCTCCAATGGAGGAAGCCTTTCACAGACTGAGTCGGATTACTGTTCCTTCATCTACTGCCAATCATACTGCCTCAACTATAGCATCAACTCGAGGTTGTGGGGGTCATCATCAGTTTCGTAGTCGTGGACCTCGAAGCAGAGGGAGTCGTGTTCGGCAATCATGCACTTTCTGCCATCGTTTTGGACATAGCGAGGACACATGCTATTCCAAACATGGATTTTCTGCTTCTGCACGGGTAGCTGAACAGATTGAACCTCCATCTGCCTCTTCTTTGGATCAACGATTTGATGATCTTGTAGCTCGTCTGAGGGGTATTATCCCTCCATCCGATCTTGTTGCATCAACGCCAACCTCTGAGAGTCATTCTGATGTTGCTGCCTCTGCATCCACCAGTAACTTAGGTAGTACTTATGCATTCACTAGCAGTAGTGGATATGATACTTTAGAGTGGATTATGGACTCTGGTGCCACACATCATCTGTGTGGTGATCGAGGTCTACTTACAGCCTACCGACAGGTTCCTCCAGGACACACTGTGGTTATTGCTAATGGGACGCACTCTCCGATTACTGGTCAGGGGGAGATTAGCCTGACACCTTCTATGCACCTAAAGAATGTGCTACACACACCTGATTTTTCTATGAATTTGTTATCCATTAGCCAACTTACAAATGATTTACATTGTCAAGTAATTTTTGATCCATCTTCTCTCATTTTTCAGGACATCCTTACGGGCAACGTGATTGGGTGTGACCATGAGCTGGGTGGACTATATCGCCTCAGTCGGACTCCTTATGCCGGAATCTTTTCTCTTCCTTCTGGATCTATCTCTCCATTCATGTGGCACCTGCGCTTCGGTCATCTACCGCTTCAGAAACTGTCTCATGTTTTATCCCAGGTTTCACCTCACACGTCCATACAATGTGAGGCTTGTCAGTTGGGAAAGTATCATCGGTATACCTTTCCCAGTCGTCAGAGTCGAAGCAATAGCTCCAAGTTCGAGCTGTTTCATGCTGACATTTGGGGTCCCAGTCGTGTTCCTGATCATCAGGGACACATGTTTTTTATTATCATTGTAGATGATTTTTCTCGTCTATCTTGGGTCTTTTTATTAAATAATAAATATGAAGCTGGGAATATTATCATAAATTTCATAAATGAAGTTCGTAATGTCTTTTCTACGTCTGTGAAAATTGTGAGAAGTGATAATGCCTTGGAATTTTGTACTCATACTCTCTCAAATTATTTTTCAATCCAAGGAATTATCCACCAAACATCCTGTGCCTATACTTTCCAACAAAATGGAGTTGCAGAAAGGAAACATCGTCATTTGCTTGATGTCATCAGGACGCTTCTCATACAGAGTCGTGCTTCCCATTCTTTCTGGGGCGATGCTGTCCTAGCAGTATGTTATCTTATTAATCGCATGCCGTCGTCTGTCTTAGGTGAGAAGATTCCTTTCTCCTTGGTTTTTCCTGAAAAAGAATTGTTCTCACTTACCCCACGCATGTTTGGCTTAGTTGTCTTTGTCCACCAGTTGTCTCCAGGTATTGACAAGCTCTCTCCTAGAGTTGTCAAGTGTGTTTTCGTCGGGTACTACAGGACACAAAAAGGCTACAGGTGTTATGATACGTTGCGTAGGAAATATCTAGTTAGTGCCGATGTCACCTTTTTTGAATCTGTTATGTACTTCTCCCCCACAGGTGATCGGTTGGTATCCTCGGACACTGATGAAGCCATATACATGCCACTACCACCACCACCTCCACCTACATCTACACCACCACCACTATCTACATCACCTGCACCTCCTGTTACAGTTCCTATTCCACCGTTGCCACTCCACTATACCCGTCGGCCTACTTCTGCTCATGGTCACCGCTCATCATCTAGCTCGCATGAGGTATGTTCTGAGAATATAATTTCTAATGATGGATCTAATGAGCTACCTGAGCAGGCTGTGTTACAAAGGACAGATGAGGATGCTAGTGATTTGGATCTATCTATTGCTCTTCGGAAATAGAAGCGTAGCTGCGTGTCATATCCTATAGCATCTACGGTTTCTTTTGATCGTCTATCTAGTGAATTCAGGAGTTTTTCTATTGCACTCTCTGCTGTGGATATTCCACGGAATTACCAGGATGCATTGAAGGACAGTCGATGGCGTTTAGCTATGGAAGAAGAGATGGTTGCTCTTCAGTCAAGAGATACCTGGAGCCTTGTCCCTGCACCTACTGGCGTATCGACCGTGAGCTGTAAGTGGGTGTTCACAGTTAATCAGAATGCAGATGACAACATTGACATATACAAGGCACGCCTGGTTGCCCGTGGGTTTACACAGACCTATGGGGTGGATTATCTTGACACGTTCTCGCCTGTTGCTCGCCATTCCACCTTATGGATTCTTCTCTCTATTGCTGTGATTAGAGATTGGCCATATTTCAATTAGATGTTAAGAATGCCTTTCTATATGGTGATTTGCAGGAGGAAGTCTACATGCAACAACCACCTGGTTTTGCTGTTGAGGGGGAGTATTCGATGGTGTGTAAACTTCATAAGGCCATCTATGGCCTTAAGCAGAGCGTTAGAGCTTGGTTCCAGAAGCTCTCAGACTTGTTTGAAAGACAGGGGTATAAACGTTCTAATACAGATCATTCCCTGTATAATATATAGAAAACATCCAGAGGTATGATTGCAATTATGGTATATGTAAATGATATCCTGATTACAGGTGACGATGTACAAGGAATTCAAAATTTTAGAGGGCTAAAGAAATGCTGGGTCGTGAATTTGTCACCAAGGACCTTGGAGTCCTTAGATATTTTCTGGGACCGGAGTTCGCCAGAAATTCAAATGGACTTATGATGACCCAAAGGAAATATGTCACTGACTTGCTGAGTGAAACATGAATGCTTGGATGCCGACCGACCACTACTCCTATGGATCCAAGCATGAAATTATATGATGATGACACTGATGAGGTGGATAGGAGAAGATATAGAGAACTGGTGGGAAAACTTCTTTATGTTACCATTACCAGACCCGATATTTCTTTTGCTGTTAGTCGGGTGAGCCAGTTCATGAAGCAGCCACGTCAGGTACATATGGATGCCATACATATGATACTCAGGTACCTTAAATCATCTCCAGGTGCAGGTCTATTGTTCAAGAAAGACAAGGAGATCGCTATCTCATCTTGCGTAGACGCAGACTATGCATGATGTCTTAAGGATAGGAAGTCTACCGCTGGGTTTGCTATATATGTTGGAAACTCTCTTGTCTCATGGAGAAGCAAGAAGCAGACTGTTGTATCCAGATCCAGTGCGGAGTCTGAATATAGGGCTATGGCCCAGGTTAGTACAGAACTGATGTGGGTAAAAGCCGTTCTTATAGATCTATATGTAGAAGTCCCCACTTTGTATGGCCTTGGAATGTGACAATCAAGCTGCTATATTTATTGCTAATAATCTAACATTCCATGAACGAACCGAGCACATTGAGGTTGATTGTCACTATATACGAGATATGATTCGGAAGGGTTTTATTTTTACATCTCATGTTAGCTCAAGAGACCACACTGCAGATATCTTTACCAAGGCGTTACTTAGAGGACCTTTCCAGAAGTGCTCGTCCAAGCTGAGCATGATCGATATCTATGCTCCATCTTGAGGGGGAGTGTAGAGATATAACTTATATTATTTGTACTGTTTCTTATTTTCTATATTCTTATGGACTCTTGATGTAATTTACCCATATGCTACTCTCCTATATAAGAGAGCCTAGGGTTTATGGAATAAACATCTCTTTCGATTTTCCCAACAGCATGGGGATACACAAGGATCACAAGGCTGTAAAGCTATGTTTGAGTCAGAAGAACTACTTGCAGAAGGTCTTGGAGTGCTTTAGCATGTCAGATGCCAAACCAGAGAAGATACCACTTGGCTATCATTTTAAGTTGTTCCGTTGTTCGCAGACTTGTCACTACAGACGGAGGACATGCATAAGCACATGTCACGAGTTCCTTACACTAGTGCTGTTGGGAGCATAATGTATGCCATGATATGCACGCGTCCAAGCATCGCCTAAGCAGTCAGTGTTGTGAGTAAATATATGTCAAATACAAGAAAAATATCATTGTTTTTGGTCTTTCTAGGGCGTAAAAGACCTGTTCGCCAAAGGGAGAGTTCCCGCGCATCATTCCAGGTGGAGTTGAAGTCAAGGTGGAGATTTGTTGAAATATGCCTGGAAGAACCGACCCGATTGTGTTTTGAGTACTTTCTGTAAATGGATCTTAGCCGACCCGATTAATGGGTATGGATTTTTGAATCCAATTAGGATTTGTTTACTGATTACCCTTATATATGTATTGTAGGGTTAAGTGCGGGTTATCAGAGAGTCTCGTTTCAGGAGAACCGCTGCCTCCAAGGGTTCTTGTATCTATACTGTTTTATCTCATAGTGGAACCTCTTTTTGCCTATGATTTTTTCCCTGCTATATCGGTGGGGTTTTTCCACGTAAAAATCATACATGTCCTTCGTGGTTGATTGCTTTGATTTATTGCGTGTTTGGATCATCCTCGACTAAATGTATATGGAGAATGCTATAAAACATGCCAAAAACCTTCAGATTATTTGGTCTGTGGAAACTCAAGAATTTGTGAACATTTAGATTTTTGGGGTGGGCGCCTCCTCGGTGTTGCACCTTTTCGTTTTTAAAAAAATCCTTTTTAGGACTGGTTTGGAGAGTAGAAGACATCATAGTTGTGAATGCCTTATGCGTTGAGGATTTATGAAGAGGATTATGTACAAGGAGGGTTAACAGGGAAGTTTAACATACAGGAGTTCTGGAGCTTTTTATAATAATTTTATGGGCTTGTATGGCTGTTTTTCCAATAAGGGAGATGCTACTTGGAGAATGTTGTCCATAATGTTCAAGGTTTGCATTTGTCTTGGATGTGTTTATGCGAAGGATGAGGGTGAGATGCATCTGATTTGTAGCATGTTGATTTGTCAAATTTATTAATGATATGTGGATGACTACCCTCCTTGACGACAATCAAGGCCTTAACGAAACGGCATTTCTACCGAAATTCGGTTGAAATTCAACCGAAATTTTGATCATTTTGGTCACATTTTCTCCTATCAACACCTTAACCGCTTAAATATTGGCTATTTCGGTCGAATTTCGCTCACATGCTGAAACTAAAAATCTGTGGAAATTTCCTCGAAATTCGGTTGAAATTCAGCAAAAAATGATGCCATGATGACAATACTTTCGTTCTAGATGAAACAACATTAGGTGGAGATAGCGTTATGTAAATATTCGAAGTAGGCGATGCTTATAAAAAAGGGGTGGAATGCAATATCATTGTGGTATGATGACAATACATGTTTGTTCCATGGGTAAAAAGGTCCAATACCTGACCGACAAGCAAATCCAGAATTAGTCACTAATTGTCCCCTATAAATGGGTCGGTTTGCCTTGACTCAGATCATAATCCCTATAATATTTTTCTTGCAAAATAACATAAAACTTGTAATCTATTCTCGTATCTTGGGTTGGCAGAGAGTTCTTGGTGTTCCCTTTCACCTCCTACAAGGCACTTCATATAACTTACCCCACCTTTACACTGGTCATCGATTGGCCTTGTTGATAAGCATGTTAGCAATATTAATCATGTTGGAGACACTGAACTGAGACCCATTAAGCTCCGAGACTGGTGTAAATAAACATTAATATGATGAGGTTTTGGGAATCACAATGAAAAATTTCTGCTTTCTAGGTGCATGCTTGTATTCTGTTGTGGCATTCATTACTCTTAGATTTGAAATATAAATACAAAATCTCTCGGAGAATGATTATTAAACTGGTCTCAGTAGAAGGTTATTTAAAAAATAGAGAAGATGAAAGATGACATGCTTATGGAGAAATAGCGCTTGCTTTTTTTTATACAGAAAGGGTTCAAACCTTGATTAGTTTTGTAATATTGTCATTGTGTTTGTGATGCAACTATTGTTAGTTTTTATATGACTATTTGTGGTCTCCAATGCTATATATTTTTGATGCAGGCTGATGTTTACCTTGTTTGCAATAATGCTATGCAATACAACGCCCCCGAAACAGTTTATCATAAGCAGGTAACTCTTCTGTCCTCCATTGGGACCCTGCTTGCAGAACTGTTTGTGGATTCCAATCCAATCCTCATCAGTGTCCTCTTTTTCTCCCAACTTTATTGATTGATGAAGACTCGAGTCGTGACAGTTTTTCAGCTGTCTTAAATCTTAATGCATTTACTTCTTCATAATACTAGACATTTTGGCTTTTATATTTCGATGAAGACCTCGGCCCAGAGGGGTTGACATGATAGAAAAGTGACAAGAAATATATAGTGTGGATAACTTGGAAAACGATTTGTCGAATGGCCATGCTCATTTAAATAAACAACTAAGGATGTCGTGGATATATTCTATTAGACCTTGAAAATGTGGTTGTCACCCAATGCCAATTTTTTTAAATAATTAGATACCGCACTTTAGTTTGACAACAACATCGATCATTTGGTTAGGAATTCAAGGACTCCATGTGTCTCTTTGAAGCATTGTCTTTTTCACTAAATTCATGCAGTCTTTTATATATTTATATACCTGGAAAGCCAAAAATGCATGCCTCTAGAGGAGTACTTAAATTTTCGAAGAGAATTTTAGCTACTTAATAGACATTTCCGTACATGTTGACTGTGCAACCAAGTCGAATTTCCTTCTAGAACATGGTCAGCACTGTTGAATGACAAAATTGGGGTTGTATATTATATGTCATTGTTTTCCGGCATGAGCTGGCTTGGATTTCAACTGTGCAAGCAATGCGTTAAATTCTGAAAGCACACTGAACACTGTCGAACAATGAACCAGGGTTGCATGTTCTATTCATATTTTATTGAAATAGGTAAGATATGGACCTTGATCTAGACTCATTCATTGCGACCATACCATTAAAGTAGACTGTATCTGTATTTTTTCGATATCAGATGCATGGACGATAACAACCGATGTAATTTTCTCTTTCGAAGGCGCGTTCTATGCATGAAGTCGCAAAGAAAAGTTTTCAAAGTGTAAGAGCAGAAAGCAGATCATGTGAAACATTTTGCAAAACCGAATTGAATGCTTTTCCTCATTCTCTTGGAAAAGACCTACCAGAAAGTTCTAACTTGATCCCACAAGAGAAAGCCGGCTCCGAAATATCCTCGATCGCTATTACCATTAATGAAGATGATGGGATTGGATTGAGAGCCATGGAGACGACGGGTTCTGAGAAATCCATCAAGGATAGTGGGGCCACAGTTGTCGAAGCTCGTTCCACTATCGAGAGATCAGAGACACCCCATTTTGAGGAAACAAAACAATCTTTCAACTTGAAGGAGGATCCTCATCAAAGTGGCACCAACCAAGAGGTCAGTGATATTCTGATGGGAAAAGTGGAAAAAGTGGAAGAGGTTTCTGGTAAGAATCTTAGAAGCTTTTCCTGCATCATGTTTTAGACTGTAGTACATTGAATAACATAATCTTTTTTTCTGTGTTAATATTCTTTGAGCAATGTTTGATGTTTCTCATATCCTATATCTTTGAATAAATAGACAGTGATATTTTTACTGCTTCAATGTAACATTTTATCAGGCATTAATACTTTTGCAAGAGAAAGATTACGTACTCGCAATTTCCTTTTGCTTCAATGTAACATTTTATCAGTTATTAATGATTTTGCGCGAGAAAGATTGCGCACTCGCAATTTCCTTTTTCTTTCTAAACCACTTTTTTTGAGAAGTCTTTCTATATCACTTATGCAGTCTTCCTGTTAATCTTAGACTTGACTATAAAAGAGGAGCCTATGGTCTCATAATGAATAAGTCATTCCACACCAAAACCTTTGTGCCATCCTTCTCAGGCTCCTTCATTGCTAGGCATGCTCTTACGAGTGTTATATCGGCCACTCACAATAATCCTCAAGAGAATTGAGCAGTAACACAAGATTTCGTACAAGGTAATCCAACTGGGTAAAAATCTCAACTAGAGTACTCAAGATTTCATAACTGGTCCCCCCCCCCCCCCCCCCCGGTCCTACATTATAAAAGTTGTTTGAACACGAGTAACTTAATCGCTTTCCACTTGATCATCTGTAGTGACCACTACAGTGCAAACTTCACTTCCATTTAGAAAATGGGCTCTAACAACTTGGAGACACAGTATAATAAATGCAATAAAGTACAACCTTCTTAACAATCTCAATATTGTAATGCAATGTGAAGTTAGGAACAATCTTACAGATTTCCGGAAATGTGTCAAAAAACTCGAAGTAAGCATAAGTGTTTATATTTTCTCTTAATGATCAAATGTGAAATGCGAGAGATATTTTTCTTTTTTGAGTGGATTAAATTGGAATAATTTAGCCCTTGTTTGTGTGTTACTTGTTGGAATCAACTGCGATTCTTTTCTTAGACTGTAAAGAGCAAAATGGCTGTCCAAGAAAAGCTACAAGCATATAATTCGTCGATTGATCGTAAAAATTAATGGACCGAAACATAGTTGACTAATAAAATAAATAAAAGTTGCAGTAACCGATTGAAATAACAACAGAAGCGGACATTAGTTGACTGGTCTACACAAATAATGGAGAAAATGAAAACTTAGTTGACTGATCCATTACCAAAAGTAGTCCTTGATCAGATATGAACTCTTAACTAATCATTTGATAAGATGTAAGATGATTGACAGAAGCCATTAGTCGGCTGATTCACATTAGTTAACTAATCAAACTCAGTAGACGACTCATGATGCAACTTGCAATTGAAAGAGTTAGTCAATTAAATTGTTTCAGAATCCTATATTCTAAAAGGAACATTATGTTTATGCTATGAGGTTTATACATTCCTTCTAAAGAAATTATAACTACAAGGATTAAGAAACTTTTTGATTTGATCTTGTGTTGATCTTTATTACATTTTCATCATTTTGGACTTCATGCAATTGGCTTGGTCTTCATGTAGCTTTGATCTTAGTTGAAACTTAATCTATACTTTAAAGCTTAGTCATTGATGCTCTAGATCTTGATATTGAAGTTCTTTGAATAGATTTCTCCCTTCAGGTGCATTGACATGGTCCATGTTGTGCCATCCCCAACATGCCCCGTATCGATACATCTAGATTGTTGTTTCTCTAGGATGTTGCTAGCATGTTGCTCGTGTGTATGCATGCAACTAATGTACTACTAATATCTTTACAAATATTGTTAGACATAGGGGGTAATATGTCGATTTAAGCTATTTTATGAAAAACTGTCTTAAAAGATAGTTTTTTTTAATACTTATATAGTATTTAGTCCCAAGTTTAGTGGATGAAAATTGAAATGCTTAAAGTCTTAGAATACCGGTTCTTTAGATGCCCATGATCAAGGGATGTGTGGCAGCCGCAAGCATTCCTAGCATTCAATGGGATGAGGTGACCTCTTTATGGGGCTCTTTTGGTAGAGATTGGTTGGGCTCTACCAAATGCATGGTTAGGGTGTGTGCACATGTGTGGGCCATTTAGCTGGTCAGGAACAACTTTAAATTCATAGCGGAGAGGTTTTATTGTGAGTATATAGTTGAGCATGCCAAAGTCCTATTAGAAACCTGGCTTCTGTAACCAGTATTTATAGTAATTAATTAAAGTTCTTGGATGAGCCTCTATTGGAGGTTCATCCCATCATTTTCTAAAAAAGTCTTAGATATTTATGTCTGTAAGTTCCTAAATTCTATTTTATATTTATTGTATGCATGACTTTTTTAGGTTATCCAACGATTTAAAAGAAACAATCATCTATTTAAGATTGAACTTTGATATTGAGGAGGTTGAATGATTTGGCTTTATTATTGATAAGAAAAAGCAAGGGCTTAATTCTCAGCTTACTTATTAGCGACTGATTAGGCCACTTCGTAACAAACACTATGCACTATACATTCTAGATTCATGCTATTCACTTTCGCTATATAACAAAATTTTTGATTGATTTTATTTATTGTTCACGTTGGAGTTATTTTTATTATTCTTTTTTATTTAAATTTATTAAGTCCTATAAGCCTTTGGGGCCTCTCATGCAATTATCTTCAACATGGCTCTAGGGTTTCACACTGCATAGGAAACTCCATACTTTATGTATAAATTATACATTCATTCATAATTGTTTATCCACATGGAATCGTAGCGACGATCCTAGTCTGGAATACTAATCCCTTCTCTCTCCCTTCTCTGCCGTGCAATGTCGTTGTGACCTTCTCCATTGTGCTCTACCAACCGGTTTTGGCAGTCACCTTATTAGGAGATCTGAGACCTCCTGCAACGCCACCAGGAGTAGATCCGTACTTCATGCAGTGCTGCCATCCGTTGCACCTTGATCTGCATCATCGTCACATGCAACACAGTGAACTGCATCGCAACATAACCTAGGGCACCATCGCCCGTGCCTCTTCTCCAGCGCGAGGCCTCTTCTCTAGTACGGGGCCTCTTCCCCTGCACGAGGGCTCTTCTCTTGCGTCGAGGACTCTTCTCTAGCGCGAGGGCTAAGCCTTTATTGTGCCTTAATTTCATGCGGTCTTAAAGGGATACAACTATGTCTTGAACTCCATATCTAACCACGATGGCATCAAAGTCTACCGAGATCAAATCCATATACACTACATCTTCAATGATGGTTCAAGGGACTACTATCAAACTCAAGGGCGCAAACAACTACGTTCTTTGATCTCGGGCCTTCAAGGTGTTCATCAACGGTCAAAGAAAAATTTCTATTCTCACAAAATAACCGATAGTGGAGACTGACAAGGACTATGAGTAATGGTATGGGGATAATTATCAGGTTATGACATAGATGGCCGATAGCGTTGAGTTCTATATTCCGACTAATCTCTTGTACAAGGATAATGCAAAAGACATGGGATGAATTGGTACAAATTTACTATAGTAAACTACCAAGTCTCATTTTGCCAACATCTACATGTGTATTTGGTTCGCATTTCAGGGAGAGTCCACTCTTGTATGTTACTATCACCACATCATTGGTCCGTACTGGGAGCTTGCCATTTTTCGGCCAGCCTGTTGTCCCAAACATGTGACAGAGTGGTCAGAGTGGCAAGTCTATAGATTTCTTGTCGGCCTAGATTCTTGCTATCAAAATGTGAACGACCGGTTCCTTACCTCTGATACTCTGGCATCCACTAATATCATCATTGACTACCTTCGGGAGCTTGAGACTTCTACGAGATGTACTTCCTCTTTGCATCTAGCAGAGAACCTTGCCCTCCTCGCCTCCTCTAGAAGAGGCGATCATCATAGTTTTCGTGGAGGACAGGGCCATGACTTTGCTCGCGATCGTGGTCATGATTCTTGTTTTATCCTTTGTGTTTACTGTCAATGATGGAACAACCCTTCTAAGTGGTGCTACGCGAAGTTTGGCTTCCCCCCAGGTCAATGCTACTTCTACATCTGACTATGATGCAACTGGGATATATACTCCTTATCAGGATTCCAGTGGTCAGATAGTTCAACTCTCCATTACAGACTACTCTCCTATGATGCAACTTCTGCAGAACTCTACTCCTAATGAGAGTACTTCTACACATTTGGCTACCACTTCAGCTACTGTAGCCAACTTTGCTTCTGCCATAGCACCAAACCTGGATCATTGACTCTGGTACGTCTACTCACTTGATGGGAGAAAGTAGTCTATTGACCTCTCAATCCTCTTCTACTGTGAAGTCGGTTCGACTTGCCTATAATGCCCATTCTCCTGTTACTACCATTGGGACTATGAAGTTTTCCAAGCTCAGGCTCACCGGAGTCTACTGCACTCCTGACTTTCCTTTGAGCTTATTGTTCGATTATTAGTTATGTGTTGAGTTGAACTGTCGGGTGATTTTGGTTGAAATGCTATTTTCAGGACATCCGACGACATCGATTTTTAATGAGGGACATTGGAAGAATGGTCTATACTATTTTGATATGTCCGTTGATTCTACTTTTGCTAGTGCTATTTCTGTTTTATTGATTGTTCCTGCGACATTTGTTGCTCGATCGTCCCTTTGTTGGATCCGTTTCCCAGATGTTTCTGGAATTGTCATCAATGAAATCTGTCAATTCGATAAACATCATCGGACCAAGGACCTATAAATTTTGATCACTGTAATTTCGATCCTGTTTTCTTTTATCGACCCCCTACAACCTGAATTTTTGATAATTTCCATCAAATTTCGGTCCCATGTTTGCAAAATTTCATGCCATGCATCGAGCTTCCTTTCCTCTTAGGGCTGAGCTACATCGATCATTACCTTTTTTAGTCCATTGTGATATTTGAGGACCCTGTCCAGTCCGTACTATAGACGGTCACCTATATTTTGCTGTCTTTGTAGATGATTATAACAGATCTTCTTGGATTTATTTAATAAAGGAATAGATTTTAATAAAATTCTCAAGTCCTTTCAGAATATTAAAACATCTTTCTCTACGTGTATTCAAATTATCAAAAGTGACAACGCTCTTGAGTTCACTAAACATGACTCCGTATATTTCTTTACCTCTCAAGGAGCCATTCACCAAGAAATATACACTCTCACGATCAAGTGTATATTTCTTGGCTACTCTCAAACCCAATAGCAATATAATTGCTATGACTCTACTAGTCATCGCTACTGTGAATCTGCTGATGTCACCTTCTTTGAACAAACTAACTACTTTACTTAGTCAGTTAGTGACATACTCTTGAATCACCTCCTATGGTATACAAGAGGAAACACATTGTTCCTTCTGACTCTTACCCTTACTTGTTCCTTACTTGCATGATGATGCACCTTCTTCAAGTTTTCCCAATACTGCTGCTTCAAATGCTCGAGCAGATTTTCCTATAACACCGTGGAGACTAAAAAGGTAATATGTTTTTTCACCCCTTATCTCATTTTACTTCCACTGATACTCTATACCATGTGTGACATGCAATTTACAGAGGCTCTTATGGCTTACCACGCCTCGTAATCATTACAGTGCACCTCATAACCATGGGTGGAAAAGGCAACGGGTGAGGAGATGGATGCATTTCCAGGGGCACACAGGATCTTGTGCTGTATCCTCTTGACATCAAGCCGATTGCTTGCAGATGGGTCTTTACGAGCAAACAGTCCCCTGATGGCTCCATTGATAGATTAAAGGCCAGACTTGTGGTAAGGGATTTTCACAAACTTATGGCATGGAATACTTTGAGACATTTTCTTTGGTGGCTACAATGGGGGTCAATCCACACTATTTTTTTCTTGATTTCAATAGGAATTGACCCATACTTCAACTTGGTGTGAACAATGCTATTCTCTATGGTAACCTAGAAGAAAAGGTCTATATGATGCGACTACCAGGTTACTCCGTCAAGGGCGGGCACGTACGTTGATTTCGAAAGGCCATTTACAGCCTAAAGTAGAGTCCGCGAGCTTGGTACTTATTACTCTGTGTTCATCATACATCAGACTTTTGGCACCGTGTAGTGACCATTTATGTTGATGATATGGTGATTACCGGTGATGACAAAGCATGCATTCTAAAGACTAAGGCCTTCCTCCATGAGATATTTCTCACAATGGACCTTGGTTAACTCAGATACTTCCTTGGCATCGAGGTGATACGCATGCTTCGGGTTTGGGATTCCCTTATGGGCACCCAAACCTGAACATTCCAAAATCAAATACATATACATATGCATACATACACATACACATATGCGTACACGTAGATATACACATACATATGCGTAGGCACACGTGTGGTGTATATGTTTCATCTTATTCAAGCTGTGGAGAAGAGTTTGAGAATGAATGACTTATCATATTCAATGGGTCTAGCGTTTCTTATATTGGATGAAACCCTAGAGAGGCGAAAGGAGAACTTATATAGATGCTCAAGAAGGGATTACACAACTTAATAAATATAAACGGAAATAACCCATGAACTCTAACACTCCCCCTCAAGTTGGAGCCTATCTATTAATCATGCTTGCAAAAGTCGTCCGACTAGTCGGTCCGACTAGTCGAGTCGGGGGGGGGGGGGGGGTAACCGACTCGACTAGGCCTAGTCGGCCCTTAGTCGGTTCACCCGACTAGTCGGCCGACTAATAGGCCGACTTTTACAACAACCTTTTTTTTTGTTTTTCACTTTTTTTTAAAGCAAACATATTCTAATATGCTTAGGGCCTGTTTGGTTGCAGGGTTGGGCAGGGTTGGCCCAACCCTGATTACTATTCACAAGGGTACTTCCTCCTCACAGATTACTATTCACCCATCCAACCCAACCCAACCCAACCCTGCCCAACCCTGCAACCAAACAGGCCCTTAATGTTATATTTAAAGTCAATTACTTCTTTTGTTTCATCATGATGTCATATAAAATGGACAAATATATGTATATACATACGAATATATGTATAAAAAACCGATTTATATATTTAAAATAATTAAAAACTCAAAACCGACTATTGACCGACTAATTCCAACTAGTCGCCCGACTGCCGACTAATCCTTAGTAGGTGACCCCGCCGACTGAACGCCGACTACCGCTTTCTGCAACCTTGCTATTAATCATGCCCAACTTGGAAATCATCCATGAGAGATGTTTCTTCGGTAGTGCCTTTGTGAATGTATCTGCAAGCTAAAGATTTGTGGATATATGAGTAGTAATTTTCCCTCCCGTACTAAATCTCAAATGAAGTGACAATCAACTTCAATGTGATTAGTCCGCTCATGAAAACCAGATTAGTGGCGATGTAGTAGCAGACTTATTATCACAATATAAAGGGATGGGACTAGTAGTAGCATAAAGTCCAAGCTCCTGTAGAAGAAAAGCTAGATAATCTTACAAGTGGCTTGGGTCATTGTCATGTATTCTGCCTCTGTACTCAATCTAGAGTCCACTTTCTACTTCTTGTTATGCCATGTAACAAGGTTGCTATCAACAAGTATAGCATAGCATGTAGTAGATCGTCAGTCCTCAGGTGAACACTGACATAATCTACATTAGCATAAGTGGTGGCGTCGGTATGACCATTGACCCCGTAGAAGAGGCCTCACCCTGGGATTCCTTCAAATTTTGAAGATAGGAAGAACATACTACCAATGACTATAGAGAGGTCTCTCCATGTGCTAGCTCGCTTTGCTCATAACATACGATATATCTGGTCTAATGATAGTAAGATAAATCGGTTTGCCCACTAGGCTTCTATATCGTGTAGTGTCCTCGAACTTATGATCAGTGAATGTAGATTGTCTTCGAAGTTTTGTAGGGATGCCAAATAGTTTACATCCAAGTAGTCCTGCCTCTGTAAGAATATCTAAGCAATACTTCAGTTGTGATAGGTGTAATCTTTTTGCAGTGTGTATCACCTCAATGCCAAGGAAGTAGTGGAGTTGAACAAGGTCCTTCATGACAAACATTCTAAAGGAAGGCCTTGGTTTCTGAAATACCTGCTTTATCATCACCAGTAACTACCATTGCTAGTGGATCGTCGTTTGATAAAAACAAAATGGTCAGATGTTATATGGAAGCCAAGTGAGCTGATCTCAGTAGTAAGATTGCCCATCAAACCAAGTTTGTGGACTCTGCTTTAGGCTGTAAATGGCCTTAGAAGTTGGCACGCATGCTCCCCCTTGATCGAGTTAACTCGATGGTTGTGTTATTATTGTTATATAGATCTCCTCAATGAGGTTGCCATAGAGAAATTCATTCTTCACATCTAGTTGAAAGATGAGCCAGTTCTTATTAGCATCAACAGAGAAAATAGTGTAGATCGATCCCATCCTTGCCACTGGAGAAAAAGTCTTGAAATAATCCATGCCATACGTTTGAATGAAGCCCTTTGCTGCAAGCATGGATTTCAATCTGTCAATAGAACCATCAGGTGACTGTTTGGTCGTGAAGACACATCTGCAGGCGAGATGCTTGACATCAGGGGGACATGACACAAGGTCCCACATACCCCTAGATGAGAATTCATCCATCTCATTTATGATCTTTTTCCAACCATGGTCCTTCAATGCACTATTATGATCTTGAGGAATAGAAATAACCTTCAGAGCATTTGTAAATTGAATGTCACAACTGGACAGACTGTCAGTGGAAGTAAAATGTGACGAGAGATTTATAGTCTATTGCCTTTTGGTCCATCGTAGAGCTATAGAGAGTTCTGGTGGAGCATCCTGAGCTGCAGTGGTGGGGAAACCCGAAGAGGGCACATCATATTATATAAGGAACATGCAAGGGGACCGAGTCAGACTGTACAATGTGTTTCCTTTTTTGAGGAAAAAATGGTAAGACGTTGAGAAAATGCATGCCCATCAACTTTTATATATTCAAGTAAAGCTATTACATTTACAGGGACCAAAAAGTATATAATCTTTTTGCATGTTTAAATACATTTTCCGTATACGATCGTTTCCCTCGGAATATATAACCATTTCGAGCCAACCACAAGGATCTTAAGATGACAACCACCAAAACTTTGATCGGACTGTCCCCACCTCTGAGCACGTCCATGGAGTCCAGAAATCATCCACACCACTACCGCTAATCTCTCCACATTCGCCTTAGCCTGTACCTCCCTAGCAATATGGCAAGCAAAGAAAAAAATGCTCAACACTCTCCTCTGCCCCTTCACACCTCGTAGAAGTGCCGTCACAATAAAAAAACCATGCTCTTCTATCCCCCATCATAAGACATTTCTGTCGTAACAACCAAATGAAAATTCAGATTCACAAAGATACCTTCTAGTTCCATAAATTAGTGAATCGGATCTGAGACCAGTCCCTAATCTTGACTCTCCCATTGATAGGGATTCCTATAGGCCTTCTGTACAGTTAACCGCCCATCTGCCCATGACCAACGGCCAACATACCCATCCATCCCACTGCTAGATGGCAGTGACTCAAGCAAAAGAAAGAAATCCACGAATCGCTGATCAGATAATTCAATATGAAAAGGTATGTGTCTAGCTATCACTCTCCCAATAGTCTCTAACTAACACCTTCGTGTTAGCTGCCAATGCGTAAACACACATGAAGTGGTCCCTCAAAGGGCCCTGTCCAGTCTAGTCATCTCTCCAAAATCTAAAACAACGACCATCACCTAGAACGCGACTCAAAACAATACTACATCTGGGAGCACAGGGTGAATCCCTTTCTAGAAGTTGGATGGCCACATGACACCCACATCTGGTACTGAGGGATCAATTAAAATCCCGTAAATAGAACATAATTTCTGCACAGTAAGTCAGTCTCTCCTCCCCAAATTCGGATCACCCACTTTGCCAACAGTACACGATTCATCATCTCCAGATTGCATATCCCGATCCCACCATCTTCCCTTGCCAAATTCGGATCACCCACTTTGCCAACAGTACCCCGATTCATCATCTCCAGATTGCATATCCCGATCCCACCATCTTTCCTTGCCAACATAATAGTCTTCCACCCAATTAGAGACATCCCCCGTAAATCTCCACTCGAGGCCCAAAAAAAGGGTCTTATGATTGCCTCGAGCTTCCCCTTTACCCGACGGGTAGGAGGCACGATGAGAGGAAAAAATGAGATAGCTAAGAGGACCGTCCAACAAAACATGGAGACCACCTCGAGACATACATGCAGCATGCCAGCTCGCTAGCTTCTTCTCCATCTTCTCAACGAAACTCCGCCAATTTGACCATCGCAACCTACCGCCCACCGAAGGCAATCCTAGGTACATAATAGGGAGTCCTTTTGCGTGTCTACAAGGTAATCTCGTAACATGCCACCCCTTCCTCGTCCATCCCAAAAGCCACAAAAAAATATATTTAAAAGCACACCTTGAGGCGCTGAGGTGTACGCCTCGAGGCGTTTTTCAAGGAAAAACACCTTGATGCTATAGCCTCATGCAACCTCATCGAGGCATGCATCTCGAGGCTTATGAGGCGCGCCTCGAGGCATTGCCTCATGTATGAGTTGAGTTTTTATTTTTTCTAAAGTATTTTTCTTTTCTTTTTGAATGGTGGCCAAACGCTACGCCTCCCCCGCGCTACTGTCCACAGAAGGTAGTGTCATCTGCATTTTGTAGAGTGGGAGCTGAAATCTCACGAGCATGGAAACCCGAAAGAAATCCTCCAGCACTAGACCTCACCACCATCATATCTGTGGCATCTGCCTCCACCACAAACAACAAGTGTGCAAGCGGACACCCTTGCCTCACCATCCCCAGATGAATCCCCCTTCATGTTGGCTATTCACCAACACTGCACAAGAGGATGTCATCACACACCTTTTCATCCATGTAATCCACTTGTCCAGGAAGCCCCTAAGGTATAGGGGCATGCCCATATAAAGGGCTAAGATATACAATCACACGCCTTCGAGAAGTCCACCTTCCACAGAAGACTTTTGGACCTTTTCCTCTGCTAGTTCGCTACAACCTTAGAAGCCAGAACGACCCCATCCATCATGTGTCACCCTGAGATGAACGTCATCTGGGCAGTATCGATGTCAAGCCAAGCACCTCTCGCAATCTATTGGCAAACACCCTTGCTACAATCAAGTAAACAACATTTGACAACAAAATAGGGCACAAATCCTTGACGTGGCATATAACATCCTTCTTTAGCAGAAGGAACCTAAGTGAACCATTCAGCCGCTCGAACCCATCATTTGCCTGTCATAACTCCACCACCTCCAACACATCCTGACCCATCAGGTCCCAAAACTCCTGAAAGAAGAAGATCAAGAAACCATCCGATTCAGGAGTCCCCTCCCCATTTAGATCAGACATCACATGCTTGACTTCTGACAACAAGAAATGATGCATCAACTCCGCGGACAGCATTTCCGACAAGCACAGGATACCTCGACCCAACCATCTCACACCATAGCTAGGAACACACCTGCTGATATCCAAGAAATGCCTTCTCGCAACCTCCTTGATAGGGCGGTCACCAACAAGAACCTCACCCTCCACCTCAATCGAGTGCAAGAAGTTCTGCCTCCTACGGCCATTGCATGGAAAAATCAGGTGTTCACATCTCCCTCTTTCAACCACTTCTTCCTTGATCGTTGCCTCCATTCTGTCTCCCGCTTCTTGTCCTACTACAAAGAAACACTGCTATTTTCCTGCCTCGTCATAAGCTCCTCCTGTAACCCTTGAGGTCCTCAATTTGGTCAAGGCGCTCAACTTCGGTTTACACAATGTCTCTCCTCTTCCCACTATTCACCTAGACTCCCGTCTTAACTGAGTAAACATGCAATATAAGTATCTAAGTTTGCCTCAGGGAAGTCGACCCCACCACTTTAGCATCCTACCAACATGTCACGATCTTCTCTCAGGAAACCCACCTCAAGTAGCCGGATACGCCGAAAGCCAAAGATGTTGCCTGGACGCCATCCATCTCCTGAGTCCCAATAAATGAGGGTATGATCCGAATGCGACCTGGGTAAGGCTATCATAGATCTAGAGGAAAACACTCCAACGCACCAATTGAACCAAGAAAGCGATCTAGGCGAGACCGAGGTAGAACTCTACAACGTGGACTTTATGTTCATCGCATCCAAAACTTCCGTCTCCAATTCACCCATGAACTCAGAAACAAATGAGAGGTTAGGGCCTAAACCCCCTTGCCGCATGACCGATCAGCCAAGCAACATCCAGAAAATGGGAGTGCACCAGCTGAAGCTCATCCCAAAGCACCGCCGACGAGGTGCCTATGGGCCATAGACCCACGACAACAAGAGTACATGCTGATCAGAGACCCTCTATAACAGAACCGACAGGGATCGTGTGTAGCACACTTACTCCAGAAGCTCAAAACACTCCATATTCCACCGAATAATTACGCCCCTAAACGCACCAACGACCGACATCATACTGTAATCAGTAAAACGAGACCCGGATAAATCCTTCCAGCTAACGCTGTCCCATATTTCCAACTTAGTTTCTCGATAACTAAAATCTCCTTTCTTCAACCATATTTTTCTATGCCCCCTTCACTCATGTGCGACAGCTTTGGCCCTGCTTATTGGATTCGAGGGGGACCTAATGGACACGTTGGGTATGCTTTAAACATAGTTGGTGAAAATGATGGTGCATAGTAAGGAGGTCCCCTGGGTGCTGGATAGTCCTTGCTTCATGAACCTCTCGATTTTTCCGCTTAGGGAGGGGGTTTGTTCTTACCCTTCTAGTCAGGCTCCCCCAGATGGCTTTGCCCAGTCCTTTCCTACGAGGATAGAGCCGTGCAAGCATAGCATAAGGCGCGTTGGGAGCAAGCCGTAATATGAATATATAGTAGCGGTGAGTGAGCTAAGCATTAAGGAGAGTTATGCTTTAGTGGGCCAATGTCAAAGTGGGGGAATCTCCGTTGATTTCGCGAGAAGAGGACACAACTTTCATTATAGAAACTCATGGTGGGGAAAGAGTTAATTGTTGGTCAAATCATCATCTAGTCAAGTTGATCCATAGCCTGAGGAAAATTAGTATCCTTCTCATCTTTGAGTAGCCAGATGAAAGCACTCAACATGGAGAAGCCCGAACACTTTATTGGAGGAATGCCGTCAAGGCGTCAGCTCGACGAATGTGGAGCCAGAAGATGAAGATCAAACACAACCATCAGTGGAGTAGCAAGCGTCCCATCTCCCTATCGCGAAAAGACATAATGAGGTCGGTCGGTAGTGGTGTGCCCATGGTATGCCATGCCTAGCCCGAACATTCAGAGCCGGAGAAGAAGAGACCTCGAGACAAACATAAAACCTTCCATCTTCTAATAGCTCACCTACCACTCTCCTCTTGTTCGCCTGGTCAAGGCCCCTGACATTCCAAGAAACAATCTTCATCTAGCTACAGAGGGGGACGCCCCCGTCAGCAGAACTCCTACACAATACACAACCCTAGCTTGCTCCTTTGACTAGCCGGCATGCAAATTGGATCCCCCTATAACAATGCCCTCCTTATGCACATCACTTGGCCATGCATCCACGTAAATCCTCCTCCTCCACCTCCTCTAGTGCGACAACCATCGAGAATGGCCACGAGCCTAAAGGCCTTTTCCTTTGACGGTGAACAAACACCCTCTAGCAATCTGCCTTGTAGATCGCTAGCGCAAGCACCGGGATCCGATGACGAACAACATGTTTCTTCCGCACCTTGAAACATGCAAGTTGCTTCCTTGACCGGAGAAGGCACAACTCCATCACCCCCCTGCAAAAGGGTCCACTACCGCCCGAGGGGCATCACAACAAACCCATGCAACCAACCAGTTCGAAAGTCTAAGCTAGACACCTCGAACACACCCTTGGGTCCCAGCCACGCAGAAAATCCAAGTTCACAAGTGTAAACAATAAACAATGGTGGAAACTCCAACGGAATGCCACTAACATTTCGAGTAAAATAACTAATATGTTCAAAAAAGGTGACATCATCATATATACAGATATACAATGGCAATGATTTGTAAGATCATAGCACATGTACCCCTTTTGGATATGAGAATATCCAAGAAAAACACAGTACAAGGAGACAATTTATTTGTAGTCTGGAAATTGTATACGAAGGCATTACAACCAAAAATCCTCAATGGAAGTGGAAAAGATTCTCGTCTGGATACAAGAACGAGAAAGGAGTTACCCCCTTGAGGATTGAAGACGGGACCCTTTGATACATGTATAGGTTTTGGGATACTGATACCCACTCCAAACCCGACTAGTACCATCCCTACGTGTCTCTCTTGCGGGTTCCATGCGTTGCAACCACATGCACATACTTCATGTCATCAGGACTGCAACTTCATGTAAACTCTGTCTAAGGTTGATTGTTTTTCTGGGATCGGTCTTGTTGTTGCCATTGCCAACATTATTTCTCCATAAACAAAGTGTGTTTTAACCTCTATGGCAGTTGTTCACTTATTTAATGGGTCAAAGAGGTTTTCGACATGATTTCTCCATTTATGACAGGGATCTAAATGAGTTGGCTACCGAAAGCCTCCTTGTTGTCGTAAATTCGTTCATGGCCGTGCTAAGTGACAAGATTATGAGTTTCTCTCCGACCCGGGTCCCTATTATCAGCCAATAAAGGATCAATTTCTTTCTATTAACATGCTTCTTTCTCTGTGCATCTTCACCCGATATCAAAAACATGATGCCACCTTTCTTGCATCAGCATCCTCCATAAGAGTTCTACACTGGCTGTTTTGGTGGGCATGGAGGCAAAGACAACTTCGATACTCAAGGTATAGGTAATGTTGGTATTTAGGTCATGGACATTGATGCATTTTCTCTCCTTGTTAGCAGAACACCTGTCCCCGATATGTGCTAGCCGAAGTTTGGTCAACCACTTATTGTCAATCTAGCTCTTATTATGTTTTCTGATTTCCATACAATGCATTTGCTCAAATGCATGTTCAGGTAGCGTCAACATCCTTACCCCTCATGCAATATCTCCAGCATCATGTCAACACTGGGGCATGATCGATCATTCATGCACACAGTATTATATTGTTTGAACATCTAATCAAGAAAAATATGCAATGGATGTGGCCTAAACTCACAAGCTCGTGTCTAGAGGTTATAAAACCAATATCTGAATGTATATTTCTTTGTAATTCATGCATTTCTTATCAAATACATATTTTATAATTTATGCAATTCTTATCTGAATGTATATTTTCTTTGCCGACCCTACTTAATTGTGGGAAAAGGCTTTGTTGTTGTTGTTATGCAATTTTTATTGAGATAAATGCCTGAGCCTTCTCTCACTATAAATAGGGCCGGCTACATGGATTCTTGATCAAATCCGTGTTGAAAGATCCGACTAGTTTTTATGCTTGTTGTCGACTACCCAAGGATGCAAAAAACGGTCTAAACGGCCGTTTAAATGCATGCGGTGCCCGACCGCATCGATTAATAAAAAACAGCCATAAACGGCCACGCCTCTTAAACGGTCTTAAACGACCATTTAAACGGCCTTTTAAGCGGCCTTAAACGACCTTTTAAATGCATTATCTATTTTCTTCAAAGGATCACCATTATCCATGACTTTTATGTTGTTTATTTCGACATTTGACTATGAACTCTCGTTGTTTATGTTATCTATTTTGAAATTTGGATGAAACATTCCTTGAATTTGACAATATTTGATCTATATCGTGAATCTATGATTATATTTCTTATTTATTTATATTTTTTATTAATTATATATATGTAATAATTTTTTTATTAATTAAAAATGCAAAACCGCATAACCCGTTTAATTTCCGTTTAAACTCCTGCATACCATTTAATCAGTAATCAGTGACCCTACCGACGAATACCGCATACCGCTTTTTGCAACCTTGCGACTACCTAACGCAACATCCACAAGGAGGGATTTGAACCTTGGTCTTTTGGGTGGTAGGCACACTGCACTATCACCGGACCATTGAAATGAGTAGCTGAGTAGCAGTTGAGAAGAGACCATTTTGGAATTGGTTTGACAATGCCGTTGGGATTTATTTGTGGTTCAAACTCTACTAGTTAGGTTAATGAGCATAACTAACGAGTTGATCCTGACCTTTTTTGACATCCAGTGGTTTTCAGCATAGCCTCAAATATCAGCGAAATTCGGTCGAATTTCTGTCGAATATCAATATCCAGTCGAAATCGAAATTCGACCGAAATGACCGAAATATGGGGGTCCTAGTACAAAAACTGACCGAAATGACCGAAGTATGCTAGATTTTGTTCTTGTATGCAACACATTGTTGATGGCTGAAGATTTTAAAGTTAAAACTTCGTTAACATTTTTATGAATACGATAATGGAATATAATTCTTTTATCAAGATGTTAGTTGGGATAGTGACCTGACGGGAACAATCACCATCTGATAATCTGTCCAAACCTGAACGAGTAGCCTAAATGTCACGTAGGATCAAGCAAATACTCTTTCAAAAAGATGTGGAGGCACCAAACATAAAGTAAAGACCCAAGACCCAAGTATGACAATAGAATACTCCCATATGGTGTAGCAAGCAACCACCCACAATCATTATTCTCGTAAATATAGTGTCCAGATGGGATAAATACGGATTTTACATGTTTGATAGAAAGCCCATAAATCTTTCCAATAATATCCAACACCGTCAATATCAAAGATAGTAAGTTCTCTATGGCTTCAGCAACACCCCCTCAACGTGAAATATTGTCATCCGTACCCTTTACAAGAACTGAATACAATAAGATAGTAGCACATCATTTCATCCAAGCAAACCAATCCAAATATCAAGGAATCCTCTCTCACGTGAGAAGCCCAACTGAAGCGTCATCCCAAAAAATTGTATGCTTTAGAGAAGGGAAACTTCCAAAAAAAATCCCTTTTACATGATCTCTTCCAATCAACCACTATCACAATAGACATCACAATGCTATCATCTGCCTATCCAGAATAACAATCTTTTGGAGAGGGGATACTATTATTCACTATTACACGCAATCTGTTAGACAAAGCCTCTGCAACAATGATCTGCTATATATTACGTGTCAACTAATAATAGCATCGCCCAATGTTCGCCTGCCTAAAAAATGTAGTGCCAACACTTGCTTGCGGGGCTCTTAAGATGACGTTGTTGTTATCATCTTGCTTTTTGTAAGCTCCATTACAGCTTTAGAACTTCATGTACACCACCTTTTTTGTGTGCTTCCACTCGAGGTGAGGAATACCATGTTTATTGCAATACCTTATTGAAGTCGACTGCTGTCAGTGCCTCTAGCAATTAGTCCCGATCCCCTGCTAACTAGGGCTGCTGAATCGAACTGTAAAGAACATAGCTATGTTCGAGTTCGGTTCAATTCAATAGTTCTAGAGTTCGAGTTTGGTTCGATATAGGTTCGGTAGCTTATGTTCGAGTTCGAGTTCGTTTGCATAGAGAACGTTCAAGTTCAGTTCGATAGTAGTTCGTTAGTAGTTTTTTAAGCCAAACATCTTAAAATGAACAAGTTCAAAAATCAAGTTCGATTACAAAATTTGGTAGTTCGATAGGTTTTAGGGGAAGATTTGTTACCACAACCACCAAGGGAGGCATGCTAGTAGGGACATCAGTGTGGTCCACATCAGTGTTGTTAAAAGCCCTCCAGGCGCTCGCCTAGGCTCCCAGGCGAGACGAAGCGAGGCCCTAGCGCCTTGCCTCCTTCCAGGCGAGGCATTTTGCCTCGGGCGCCGCTCAGGCGAGCGCCTGGCTTGAGGCTTTAGGCGCTCGCCTTGAGTGCCTAAGGCAAAAGTAAGACTTTTTGCCCATTTTGTGTGATTTTTATCCATGTTTAGGTTTTTATATTAGATATATATATATATATTCTTTTCTATGTACATTAGCTTGAAGTATTATAAATACATATACACACACATAAATAGACAAAACACACATGTATATATAGGCATGTGCTACTTATATATAAACACATACACATGTATGCATATATATATGCATACAGATACACCTACATACAAATATACACATAAACACAAATATTTAATACATATACATACATATGCAAGTACATGCCTACATTATACATACACATATTAATAAATAGTGGATTGATCGCAAAATATAATTTTGATGATAGCATATACATATACATACACATACATATACATAGACATGTACATGCACACATCTATATACACGCTTATAAACACACCCATAAATATGTTGGATTGGTTTTAAATTGAAATACAAGCTATACATACATATATTTACAACTATACATACATACACACACATATACACTACACATTTATATGCGTGCATGTAAACACACCCACAAATATATTGGATTGGTCTTAGATTGAAATATAAGTTATACATACATATATTTACAATTACACATACATACACATGTGTGTATGTGCATATATTACATAGACTTGTGCATACTTTATTTATTTATTTATATATGGCGCCTTGCTTTTCTCAGGCGAGCGCCTAGGGAGCGCCTAACGCCTCGGGCGTTTTGCACCCCCTAACGCCTTGGAGCGCCTCTCGCTTTTAACAACACTGGTCCACATGGGAGGTGTGCTAATGGGGCTCCATGTTTCCAAGATTGTTACTTGGAAAGCTGAACCAAGTCAATAATGATGACATCATGATGGTAAGCACTGGGAATCGAGCTAGTAGGGATGTCCGTGTGGTACTGGCAGTGAATCAGTAGAGGAGGGTAGATGTTGGGTCATTGGAGAATTGGACCAGTTGGAGGGCCGTAAGTTGGAGGGCCGTGTGGATGTTTGATGTCTCATCATGGACCTCACGGGGGAGGGGGAGCCCCTGGGGTCGTACGGTTGGGGAGGTGGCCATGCGACGGGGGAGGCGGATCCTTGGCTGTTAGGGCTTTGGTTAGGAATGAGAACGAGTTTAGGGTTGGAATTAGAAGGGGCCGTTGTGTTCTGGAATTTGGACGGGAAGATGGACTCGAGTGGGCAAGTGGGGATTGGTGATTTGTGAATGTTTGCACAAATAGACTATGACAAATTTCACTTTCCACCCCTAAATTTCTCTTTCCACCCAATATGTGGAAATGTATGCAAGAATGATGATGTTGTATGCAAAATTGAATTGAGAAATTAGGTATAATTGGATGTATGTAAATGGGTGGGTTAGAGAAAATTACAAATTAGGAATAATGGGGTTATGAATTAGAAATTAGATAACGTAAATGCAATTTACATATACATAAATAAATATGTTATCGAAGCCGAGCATTTATCAAACGACCATGTACTTAGTTCATGTTTGGTTCGTTAAGCTATCGAACTAAATTTTAATGTTCATGTTCAGTTCATTAAGCCATGAATGGACTTTTTTTCGAACTATTGTCGAACGAACTCTAAACGAACAAGAACATATATAGTTCGATTAGCAACCTACTACCAACCTTCACTGCATCATTATTCTCCAGTCATTACCGCGGCCTTGATCTCTTCCAAAGACGTCACTAGCTTACAAGCTCTGCTAGAAATCTAGATTGGCCTTCAAAATCGCTGAATATATCAAGGTCTTTGCTTTTCACAAGTGTTTCGAATGGGATCTAATACTTAGAATCATACAAGATAGTCAAAGATTTGAATTTGATCAAATGACACTCGTCACGAGAAGAGTTTTTTGAGATAGGAAAAATTGATGCAACCCAAATTTTAGTTTATTACATTTTAGCAAGCTTCAAAGAGAAGGGTTTAGAAGACTTATCTTGGGAATGTAACGAAAATGCAAATGAGATGTGGATGGTAGTAGCATCTTGTATTCGAAGGGTAACCAAAGAGATGCTAGGTGAGTCTATAGGAGGAGTTCCATGCTAAAAAGAGGCTTGGTGGTGGAGGGAAGGGGTGCAAGAGAAGCGTAAATTAGATGAGCTTGTTTTAAAGCTATTTTTAAGGATAAAATAGAGGAAACTGTCACAAACTACAAAATAGTGAAGAAGGAAGCAAAAAAGTATATAAGTGAAGTCAAGACAAAGACCTATAAGTTTTTGTAAAAATATGACTCTAAGGAGGGGTAGAAGGATATGTACAGACTATCCAAAGCAAGAGAAAGAATGACCAAAGGTCATACTCAAGTGAGATGCATTAAGGATGAGGAAGGACACATGCTTGTCACTCAGGAGAAAATTAGTTTTTCCATAAGTTTTTCATTGCACAAGGGAATAAAGAGATCACTTTGGTAGATATATCTAGTAGTGAAAAATACCCGAATCATGCAAGCTCTAAACGAATACAAGGATGTAGAGGAAGCTAAGCTTTGAAGGTTATGAAATATGGGAAAGATGTATGACCTGTTGACATTCCTATAGGAGTATGGTGAGTTTTAGGTGAACGTGGCTTGACTTGACTCATAAATTTATTCAATTATATTTGTAGAGGTTTACGTTATGTCATGATGTACCGTTACGTATTTCTTATTTATATCCTGTATATCTATGTAATTTACCCAAGGGTTTTCTCTATATAAGAGACCCTAGGGATCTATGGAATAATAACGAAGTATTTTGCTCTAACATGGTATCAGAGCCAGAAACCCTAACCTAGGGTTTTCTCCACCGCCCCCTCCCGCCGCCGCCCTTCCCTCTCCTCCCTCCCGCCGCCGCCACCCCTCTCTCTCCTGTCGCCCCTCTCTCTCCCTCCGCCTACCTCTCTACCGCCGCCGCCTCTCTCCCTCTGCCCCCGCCGTCGAGGAAGCCTCCTCCCCCCGGTCCTTCTTCTTCGGTCGGCCCTATTCCTTCATGGATTCAAAAGCATAAAAGTCTACATATAACCTTAAATCCCATCAAGTCTTTGTAGACGTCAGTTCTTTTGTCTGTCACCCCTAGGTCTTCTCCTCCGGCAACATGTTAGAACAAAAAGTCGATATGCCCTCCATAGGCGTATTCAAAGGTTCCGCGCCGATAGTCAAGATGGACGGGACAAACTATGAGCTCTGGGTGATGCAGTTCCTGAGTCTCATGAAGTCGTGTGGTAAGAAACACATTCTTACCGAAGATGAGCCGGCAGAGAAGACGGGGATATATGCCTCTTGGGAGGCTGATGATGCGTATGCAAAGGTCTGGTTATCAGAGACACTGTCAATGGAGATAGCCAACGACGTCCTCCATCAGCCCACCGCCAAGGCGATGTGGGATATTCTGGCTACTACATATTCGCAAGTGCGGAACGAGACTAAGATGCTGCAGTTGCAGCATGATATTTTCACGATCAAGCAAAATGGGCGTCCACTTCACTCTCTCTACACGTCATTGCGAGGGATGTTCGAGAAACTATACAACACCATCCCACTCACAGCCACTCCCGAGCAACAGAAGACCTTTCGCAATGCTACAATGGTGGGAATATTACTTGCGGCTCTTGACCCTGAGTACGAGGCAACCCACTCTCAGATTCTTGCCGATGCTACTATTCCTCCTATGGAGGAAGTCTATAGGCGGCTCAGTCGTATCTCTGTTTCCTCCAGCACAACTGCTTCATCCTTCGGCGATGGCAGTATCGTGAGGGCGAGGTGGTTCGTCTTCTTTTTGTGGCCGTGGTACACGTCAGACGTGCACGTTTTGTCATCGCACTGGTCACTTTGAGGACATATGCTATTCCAAGCATGGCTTTCCAGCTTCGGCACATGTAGCTGAGCATGTTCCGTCTTCTTCAACATCTACTCCAGATCACATGTTTGAGGAACTTGTGGCGCGGCTTCGTGACATTATTCCCCAGTCATCGATGGAGTCTCCAAGTGCATCCTCTGATATTGCAGCTTCAGCGTCAGCCAGTACCTCTGCTGCTGCCAGTACTTCAGGTAGTACTAATGTTTTTCGTCTTTGCCATGATCTATCTGGTTGGATTGTAGACTCTGGAGCCACCCATCATCTTTGCCGTGACAGAGATAAACTTGAGTCCTACTACAGGGACATTGCTCCTGGTCGCTCTGTGCTTATTACAGATGACACTCATTCCCCTATTGTTGGACAGGGGGAGATCTCCTTATCACCCTCCATGCACTTAATGAATGTTCTACATTCACATGAGTTTTCAATGAATTTATTATCAATTAGTCAGATTACGAAAGATTTGCACTGTCGTGCTATATTTGATCCATCATCTCTCATTTTTCAGGACATACTAACGGGCAGGGTGATTGGCTGTGGTTCTGAGCATAATGGCCTATATCATCTGGTTCCAAACTCCTTTGCTGGCGTCTCCCTTCACTCACAGGGATCTGTCTCTCCGTACACATGGCATCTTCGATTTGGTCACCTTCCGCTCCAAAAAATGCGTCACCTTCTGCCTCAGATTTCTCCAAATTCATTTTTTCGTTGTAAAGCTTGTCAGTTAGGGAAGCATCATCGTTCTAGCTTCCCTAGTCGTCAAAGTCGGAGCAGTAGCTCCCCGTTTGAGTTGTTTCATATAGACATTTGGGGTCCTAGTTGTGTACCTGATTTTCAGGGACACAGGTTTTATCTAGTCGTGGTTGATGATTTTTCTCGTGTCTCTTGGACTTTTCTACTTAAGAATAAATCTGAAGCAGGAAATGTTATCAAAAATCTTATCAATGAAGTGCACAATGTTTTTTCGTCTACTGTTAAATATGTGTGTACGGATAATGCATTGGAATTTTGCACTCGTGATCTTTGTCAGTTTCTTTCCTCCAAAGGCATTATTCACCAAACTTCCTGTGCTTACACATCACAACAAAATGGTGTCGCCGAAAGGAAACATCGTCATTTTCTTGAGATTGCTCGAACATTACTCATCCAGAGTTGTGCGCCATTAGCATTTTGGGGAGATGCTGTACTTACAACATGCTATTTGGTCAATCGTATGCCTTCTTCAGTTCTTGGGGAGAAAGTTCCAATTTCTATTCTATTCCCTGACAAGGACTTGTTTTCACTTACTCCTCGTGTCTTTGGTACAGTTGCCTTTGTTCACCGCCTGTCTCCAGGACTTGACAAGCTCTCTCCTATAGCTGTTAAGTGTGTTTTTGTCGGTTACTCTCGGACACAAAAAGGCTGTCGCTGCTATGATCCTATTAATGACAAGTACTATGTTAGTACAGATGTCACATTTTTTGAGCCTGTTATGTTCTTCTCTCCAACAAGTGACAGATTATCTTCTTCCACATCTCAGGATGATAATGTCTACGTTCCTCCACCTCCAAGTTTGGGTCAACCTGAGTTCACCACGGTTCTAATTGTTTTACCATCATCACCACCAACACCACCACCACTACCACCTCAACACCAATTTATTCCACCATTCACTAAATTCTATACAAGAAGGTGGGGTCCTGCTCAGGCTACACGTCAACCATCCATCACGCCTCAGGTATGCTCTGATGCTATTACTGATGATGGGTTAGATGACGTACCGGTGCATGAATCTTTGTTACAGGAGGTGGATTCGCCAGTCAGTGCAGCGGATAGCGATCTTGATGTTCCTATTGCAATTAGGAAGCATGATCGGAAATGTGGGTCATATCCTCTTGCGTCTCATGTTTCTTTTCATCGCCTCACTGGTTATTTCCAGAGGTTTACTGCAGCTGTGTCCTCTGTGGAGATACCACAGACTTATCAGGAGGCTATGAAGACTGATTGCTGGAGGATGGCTATGGAGGAAGAGATGCGTGCTTTACAGTCTAGAGGGACTTGGACCCTGGTTCCTAGTCCGCCTGGTGCATCTGTGGTTAGTTGCAAATGGGTGTTTACAGTTAAATATCATGCAGATGGCCGTCTTGATCGGTACAAGGCAAGACTTGTCGCACGGGGCTTCACCCAAACCTATGGTGTCGACTATTTGGATACGTTTTCACCAATGGCTCGACACTCGATGCTTCGCATACTTCTATCTGTTGCTGTGGTACGTGACTGACCCATCTTTCAACTAGATGTCAAGAATGCTTTCTTGTATGGAGATCTACAGGAGGAAGTCTACATGTAGCAGCCACCAGGTTTTACTGCTGAGGGGGAGAATCACATGGTGTGTAGACTTCATAAGGCGATTTTTGGCCTTAAACAAAGCCCAAGGGCATGGTTCCAGAAGCTTTCTCAGCTAATTGAATGACATGGGTTCAAAAGATCAAATGTGGACCACTCTGTGTTTATTCAGAAGACTCCCAGAGGTACCATTGTTGTCATGGTATATGTTGATGATATTCTGATTACAGGAGATGATGATGCTCAGGGAATCGAGATGACTAAAACATTCTTGGGCTGTCAGTTTGTTACGAAGTATCTAGGTACCTTACAATTCTGGGGTTGGAATTTGCGAGAAATGCACAAGGTATGGTGATGACCTAGAGGAAATATGTTACAGATTTCCTTGTTGAAACAGGAATGGTTGAATGCAGACCATCGAGCACTCCTATGGACCCAAGTATGAAACTGTATGACAACGATACTGAAGAGGTGGACAAAAGAAGATACAGAGAGATGGTGGGTAAACTTCTGTACATCATCATAACTCGACCCGATATTGCTTTTGCAGTAAGCCGGGTGAGTCAATTTGTGGAGCAGCCTAGACAAGTTCATACGAAAGCCCTGTACATGATACTGAGATACCTGAAGTCTTCTCCAGGCTCAGGTTTGCTATTTAGAAAGAGCACAGATTTGTCCATTTCCGCTTGTGCAGACGCATATTATGCAGGGTGCCCGAAGGATCGTAAGTCTACTTCGGGGTTTGCTATCTTTATAGGAAGCTCTCTGGTTTCTTGGAAAAGCAAGAAACAAACTGTTGTGGCAAGATCTGGTGCTGAATCCGAATATAGAGCCATGGCACAAGCAAGCACATAAATGATGTGGGTCCGAGCAGTTTTGGAAGATTTGAATGTGAATGTCTCTTTACCCATGCAGCTTCAGTGTGACAACCAAGCAGCATTGTTCATTGCCAATAATCCAACATTCCACGAAAGAACAAAACATATCGAGGTGGATTGTCATTACACTAGAGACATGATCCAGAAGGACTTAATTTCTACTATATTTACCAAGCCATTGCTCAGAGGACCTTTCCAGAGATGTTCTTCCAAGCTGAGCATGATCGATATCTATGCTCCATCTTGAGGGGGAGTGTAGAGGTTTACGTTATGTCATGATGTACCGTTGCGTATTTCTTATTTATATCCTGTACATCTATGTAATTTACCCGAGGGGTTTCTCTATATAAGAGACCCTAGGGCTCTATGGAATAATAACGAAATATTTTGCTCGAACAATATTTGGCAAAGCAAGAAAATACTTGAATAATAAAAGAAAAACATCATGATGCCTTTTACAGGAATAAAGAAGATATTCAAAATCATTCTACAAAGGTATCAAACTGATGAGTGATACTATGAAAATTTGGGAACGTGTGATAAAAAAGGTTGAGGCAAGTTTCCAAAGTAACTGAAAATCAATTCGGGTTCATGCCACATTGCTTAGTTATTGAAGCTATCTACATGTTGAGGAGAACAATAAAGATTTATAGAGCTAAAAGGAGTAGCCTCTATATGATTTTTCTTGATTTGAGAATGCATATGATTCTGTACCGTGAGAGATCTTATGGAGAGTTTTGGAGAAGAGACAAATACTTGTTATGTACATTAACCTTATAAAGGATATGTATGATGGGGCTTCATATTTTGTGTAAGGATCCGATTTAAGAAGACCGATTATTTTGACATCAACATCGATTTACATCAAGGTTCAACTTTGAGTCCACTCCCTTTTTACTGCGATTCTGGACGAGTTGACTAGTCACGTTCAAGATGAGGTAACCTTGGTATATGCTATTTATTGATGATATGGTGTTGGTTGATGAGACTAGAGATGGAGTAAATGAGAAGCTTAAGGTTTAGAGAATTGCCTTAAAGTCTAAGATATTCATATATGTAGGGATACGACCGAATATATGGACTGCACATTTGATATAAGCTGTGATAAATGAATTGAGATGAAGATCGGAGAAGATAACATCTAGAAGAAAGATTCTTTTAGATACTTGGGATCCATTTTGCAACATGACGGGGAAATCAATGGAGATATTACTCATAAAATAAATACAGGTTGGCGAAAGTGAAGAGAAGCTTCTACTGTTCCATGTGATAAGAAAGTTCTTTTGAAACATAAAGGAAAGCAAGGTTGCAAAAATCGGTAGTCGGTACTTGGTCGGTTGGGTCACTGACTAAGGATTAGTCGGCAGTCGGATGATTAACCGGATTTAGTCGGATTTTAATCGGATTTGGATTTTTTAATTATTTTAAGTATATAAATCATTTTTATATGTAAATTCTTATATATTTACATAAATTTGTACAATTTTTATATTACCGTAATGAAAGAAAAGAAGTAATTGAATTTAAATAAAACATTAAGTGCATTAGAATAAGTTTGCTTTAAAAAAAATAAAAATTATGGTATCTCCAAGCAAATATTGATCGTCTAGTTGACCTAGTCGGAATTAGTCGGTACTCGGTCGCCCACCCCACCTACTAGACTAGTCAGACCTACTTATTGGGCTAGTCAGAGGACTTTTACAACAGTGAAGGAAAGTATTACAAAGCAATTGTTAGGCCTGCTATGTTCTATGGATCTGAATATTGACATGTGAACCATAGATATGCAGAAAGTGATTGCATTAGAAATGAAAATGCTATGGTGAATGTGTAATCATACATGAAAAGATCGGACTCGGAATTTGGGACGGATAGCATAGCACGTTTCCCATTTTTTACTCAAAAAAGAGATCGGATTCAGAATGATGTAATCAGAAGGAAAGTTGGTGTAGCTCTGATGGAAGGTAATATGAGGGAGAATTGCTTAATGTGGTTTGGCTATTTGCAAAGGAGGTCGGCTGATGCCCCAGTTAGAAAGTGCGAGATTTTGGATGTTGAGCTGACTAAGAGAGGGTGAGGAAGACCCAAGAATGCAAAGAATCCATGTAGCCGACCCTACTTAATGTGGGATAATACTTTGTTGTTGTCATCCGTTCATTTAGGTTCTTCGTTTCCATGTCCTCCATTCTTCCTTTTCCTTACACGCCGCCAATTTTCTTTCATCCCATTTAAGCGATTGGAGAATGCAGTTCAGGCCAACATCTGTTAGAGAAATGCAATACATTGAACAGATCAGAGAGATGGGATATTATTTGCATCAACATCTCTAGGGCAAAAATGCTATAAACAACAACAACAAAGCCTTTTCCCACAATTAAGTAGGGTCGGCTATATGGATTCTTCGCCTCCATTCAGATCTATCCTGGGCCAATCCCGGGCTTATATCCACAAAACTAAGATCCCTTTGTATGGTCTCTTTCCAACACTTCTTGGGCCGTCCTCGCCCTCTCTTAGCCGGCTCAACATCCCAACACTCGCATCTCCTAACTGGTGCATCAACTGATCTTCTTTGCAAATTTCCAAACCATCTTAAGCGGTTTTCTCGCATCTTATCCTCGATTGGAGCTACACCAACTTTCTTTCTGATTGCATCATTCCGAATCTGATCTTTACGTGTGTGTCCACACATCCACCTTAGCATTTTCATTTCTACTACATTCATTCTCTGCACATGTCTATGGTTCACAGGCTAACATTCAGATCCATAAAGCATAACAGGTCTCATGGCTGCTTTGTAAAACTTTCCTTTAATCTTTAAAGGAATTTTTTTATCACAGAGAACAACAGAGTTCCTCTCCACTTTAGCCAGCCTGCATTTATTTTATTAGTAACATCTCCATCAATTTCCCCATCATGTTGCAGAATAGATGCCAGATATCTAAAGGAATCTCCAAGGTTGCAGAAAGCGGTAGTCGGTATGCAGTCGGCGGGGTCACCTACTAAGGTTTAGTCGGCAGTCGGGCGACTAGTCGGAATTAGTCGGGCAAAAGTCGGTTTTGATTTTTTTATTATTTTAAATATATAAATTATTATTAATATATTAATAAATAGGCCTATTGATTTTAAGGCCTATTGTGTTGTATTCAACAAATGAATTTCTATTAAATAAATAGGTTATGGAAATAAATAGGTTATGGAACTAAGGGTTGGTCTGTTCACTGTTGGTAGAATGACACAATAGACATTGCATCTCAATAGACTACACTCAACATTTCTAATAAGGGTTATGCAATCAATAGATAATTGGAATAGATATTTGATATAGCCGAAATAGATATTTGGAAAAAAAATAGCAAAAAAAAACCCTAACCTGAGAGAGGACAATAATGGATTTGTGAAGGATGCTGAGTTGCCTGGGCAGGACCTCTGGGAAGATCGCCCGTCACTTGAAAAGCAATCTGATAAAATGCAAGAAGCTGTTTGTAAGGTAAGGATCCTTTCTACCTGGATGCAAATATTTCAGGTTCACATCTTGCCTTTGTTCGAGGCAAGACCATTTCTACCACTATATCCTTTATTCTATTTTACTCACCGAAGCACAGGCCAGCGTCGGGAGTGGCAGGAGAAGTCGAGAGAGGTCGCGCTGGGATCTCCTAGCGGCGATCGACCACCGCGCAGCGTCGGGAGCAGGCGGCGAGCGGCGAGCGGCGAGCAGCGAGCGGGAGCAGGAGGCGGAGGAGCTAATGGGTCGCGCTGGGAGGGAGAAGTCGAGAGATGCGCGTGGGTTTTAGGTTACTGTCAAACAGTAACCTAAATCCCGCTCGTTCGGGTCGCGCGTTCGGGTCGCGGTGAATCCCCGGATTCGGGTCATCGGATCTTTCTTGCAGAAATCGGCCGCCTACTCGGCCGACTAGACCGACTAGTCGGCCCGACTACTCGGCCCACCCGACTAATGCCCGACTCTCTCAAATCGGGTCGGTCAGTGGGCCGACTCGAGTAATCGGACCGACTAGTCGGTCTAGTCGGCCGATTTTTGCAAGCTTGGGAATCTCTCTTCTGAATGTTATCGTCACCAATCTTCACCTCGATTCCTTCACCATTGCTTCCATCAAAGGTGCACTCCATATATTCCGTCTTAGCCCTACTTATACGAAATCCTTTAGTCTCCAACTCATGTCTCCAGACCTCAAGCTTCACATTTACTCCATCTCTAGTCTCGTCAATCAACACAATATCATCAGCAAATAACATACACCAAGGTAGCTCATTCTGAATGTGACTGGTCAACTCGTCCATAATCAAAGTAAAAAGAAATGGACTCAAAGCAGAGCCTTGATGTAAACCAATGTTGATGTCAAAATATCCAGTCTTCCCATATGGGGTCCTTACACAAGATAAAGCCCTATCATACATGTCCTTTATGAGTTTAATGTATAGGACATGTATTTGTCTCTTCTCCAACACTCTCCACAATATTTCTCGTGGGACAGAATCATAAGCCTTCTCCAAATCAATAAAGATCATGTGGAGGTTCTTCCTTTTAGCTCTATAAATCTCCATTGTTCTCCTCAGCAAATGGATGGCTTCAGTCATTGAGCGACCTGACATGAATCCGAATTGGTTTTCTTAAACTAATCAGTAAAAAAATATACTTATTTAAAGTTAAGTCAGTAAGAGGATTTCAAATTAATTAACGAATCTTTCTTAACTAGAGCTTGATGCATCTAGTTTTTGCCCTTATTTTGATGGCAGGATTCATCAGTTGTTTTTGCTTATTTTACAACCAAGGAGAGGATCAATTCGTTGATTTGATGTATAATATAACTCAGATAATTCATCCTACATACATAATTATAGACTGATCTTCTAGACACCAGCATTACGAGATAGCTGTCACGCTTTTACTCTTGTTCTTTTAGAAAGCTTATTGTCACACTTATATTGCAGAGAAGGGTACTCCATCCAATGGTGGGCCAAAATTAGATTCTGCGGATGAAAGCTGTCATCCTGTGGATGAAAACCGCCGTGCAACCTACAATATTTCAAATCAGCCTATTGTATGTCAGCATGACTCCGTCTTCTCCATATTTGAGGCTGAGGAAAAACAACTAGTGGCTGTACGGAATTTTATCCCTTGGTACTTTCAGACTTTTATGTATTCCCACTCATTTTGTTTGAAATTCTCTGAAGCAGGTTGGACTTGATGCAGAGTATTCTTACGCGAGGAGTTTGGCTCGGTTTTCTGCGACACTTGGGCCTATTGGCTGGAGAATTGCCTCTGAGAAAATTGAGAAAGCATTACCTTCTTGTGTAAAGTTTGGTCCTGGATGGGTTGGCGAATACGAGCCTCTTCCAACCCCTATTCTTTCAGTCGTTGAGAACATTCTGTGCAATGACAACAAAAGCTCCCTGGTGCATGAAGCTCCTGTGAAGGGAAGTAGTCAGCGCAAGGAACAATTTAATAATGTTGATATAGACAGAAAGGAGTCCGCAGAAGATCAGCAGAATGTGCCTTTAAAAGGCAAACATAATGCCGTAGCCACAAGCATTCAAATGGGCATGCCATGCAGGGTAACTTCACCCTTGGTGGAAGGGCATGCACCAATCTCCACAATGAATAAATCCAATGGTGAGGGGAATGTGGAAGGGAAGTTAGGTGCATTCCAATTTTCATCTAGACACCAATTAACAATGGCAAATGATCTTGTTCGTCCACAGAGAGATAAATCAGCTGGAGTTGCTTGGATTGATCAAACAATTGAAAAGGGGAAGGCTAATTTTCCGAAGTCAGAGTCTAATGTGAATTCATCTTTAGCACGTAATGGTCTCATTGATTCTGCTTCAAAGAAGCCTCAGTTTCTCTTTGAATCTGCTAGTACTAGATTTCCGCCACCTGTTGGTTTCAAGAGTCCAACGGAATCAGAATCTAGAAAGGGTGTGTGGATCTCTACAAATCAAGCTCCAGTGTCCATGACCACTGGGTTTCCTACCAATAGAAATCACCGAAACTTGTGTGAATCTCCAATATCTACGAGTGCTGAGAAGAAAGATGCTGCAAACTCATGTAACAGAGATGGAACTTCATCGAGCTCCTTGTTTTGTTCTGGTGAAGGTATGCGTAACTCCCATGCTAACACCACTGCTGCCCAAGTAACCAAAGTAACCGAAGATACTTTACATTCGATGAAGTTGATGCCTGGAAATATGCCAAAACTGCAGAATTACCCAAGTTCAGTGAACACTAACAGTACAAGACAGTTCATTCCTGCGTTGTCACCAAGATATCTACCTAATAGTATTAGTGGTACTGGAAGTGGTAGTGGTGGTATTACCCACAGTGATAGTACGGCAACTATACCCATGAATGCATGGATTTCAATCGGGAATTATTCAGAGCGCAAATCAACTGAAGCACCAGGTTTTCATAAGGTGCAAGCAGAACCTCATGTCTACAGTCCTTGTATCTCATCGTTGGCATCTAGCATGTATCAAGGAACTAGTGGGAGACCATTGCTACCCTCATCCAACTCACACACAACTAATGGAAGATCCCTGCTTCCCTTTACCAGCCAGATGGTCGCAGAAAAATCTGATCTTCAAAAGAGTAATTTAGCATCTACACCACTCATCTCATTAGAATTATCGAAACCCCAACACATGTTTTCCTGGCGAGATCCAATTGCTAATGGTCAACAGAGGAAAAGTGAGGATATGCTCCCTCCTGATTTGAACATTGGCTTCCAGTCTCCTGGATCTCCTGTACAGCGATCATCTGGAATTCGAGTTGATTCACAACCTGATTTAGCATTGCAGTTGTGAGTTTGTGATTAAAGGCATTGCTCTGGTGAACTGTTTGACTGCTCATGAGGACAAAAGTTAGTCCAAGGTGATCCAGGTCGAATGAAATATTTCACGAGGACTTGTTGAGCATTTTCTTTCATGAGCTCACTGCTTGCCATCATTCAGTGATTAAGATATCTTAAGAGCTTCATGGTGTTTATGAGTGCATATCCGACCTTATTCTAAGAAAAAAGGAGGTGGAAGGAAGATTGTGTTGGAGCTCAAACCATTGTACAAAGCTTATATATGCTGGTTTAGATGTTACAGCATGTCTATTTATTATTCAAATTCCACTATCAGCAGCATGGACATGGGAGTTTACGGCCCCAAATCACAAGGTCAACCTGGCATGTAATAGCATTATTTACCTATGGCATCTGTTGTAAAGCTTCTCATCAGTTCACGAAGGCATCTGCTTGTTTCTTCCTTCAATAGGTAGATGCCGTTTTGTATACATTGCCTTGCAATATTGATGGAAGCTCTTGATATCTATATTTTTCTTTCTTTCTAATAATTTATTCTTTTTGTGGTGGGTGCAAGGTTCAATAGTCATGTGACTCATGTGTACCCTTGAATATATTGGTTACTATTGGTGTGAAGGCCACTTTCCATGAATAAGACAAGGAACTTGGCTAGTGGGATAGAAAATAGAGAGGACACAGTTTCTTTTTGAAATATGAATGAGTTATCTAATTGGTCCAACTTGTACACAACACATGGGGTCAACTACAAGTTGAGTTGTATAGATACCTGTCTCGCGTAGCTCGGTGATTTGGGATACTTTTGTTTAGTTAAAATATCATGAAAGTTTCTGTGCTTTAGGTGTTTGGATAGAGTGCATGAGTAGTTATCATGAATGTTTCTGTGCTTTAGGTGTTTTTATAGAGTGCATGAGTAGTGTTCCCACGGTACCATTGTAATTCATATATGACTTGGATTGGCATGCTATTACTGAAGTAATGTGGAAATATCCTTCGAAACCCGGTAGGTTGGGTTGGGAATGTTACTTCGGCAAGGGTCTTCTTTGTGGTTCGTGTGCTATTGACATGTATTGGTATGTTCTCAGCTCTCTAACGTAAGGGGTTCTCCAAGTTTCTGTTTGTGAATGGGTCCTGCTTGTGGCTGTACCAGTACACGAGATCTTCTCGGATATGCTCCATAATTCATGTGTACTGGTATGCTTGTATGTGATCAGGCCCTTTTATGTGTTGGTAATGCTTTGTGGTTGTAATTAAGACGTGCCAGTAGATTCTGAAGATATACATGTATGTTGATAATAACTGGGAAATACTGTAGTTGATGCCATGCTGGTGCACATGTTTGTTGCCATGCTGTTGTTAAACCTTTGATGCCATGCTGGTGCACATGTTTTTGCGGATATACTCACATTTTTCATCATGTTGAATCGGGTGAGATGATATTCTGGCAAGCATGGATTGTCCTGATTTTAAGGCTAGTCATGCTAGTCAAAAGATGAAAGAATTGAATGCATGATAGTAGATGGAGTCTCTTGTGATGATAATATATTTTAGGCATTTTCATAAGTTTGGTTGTATGACAAATGAAGATATACTTATAAATAATGCAGGGTGATTTTGTAGTTTATTGTCATGTTGTATGGTTTCTTATGATATTAGTTGGGCTACAAAACACATTAGTGTCTATGGAGATGTGGGCTTAAACACATTATTGATATCACATTTTCAAGATAATTCAAGTGTGCTGGAATTTAACATCAAATACATGCCTTTTGGTTTGAATTATATCGGTGTGGGATACATGATCATGTTAATATCTGATTAACATGGGTATTGAACTGAGTGAACATCTCAAGTTAACGAATTTTTATAGTGATATTTATTTGACATGAGCATGTGTTGAAAAGTTGTAAGATGGTTGATTTTTGGGCAATGAGGAATTGCACTAGCCAATCAAGTGGCTCTAGCTAACAATTGAACTGCTCAAGGAAGCAAGAGCTCTTTCCAAACAAGGAGGTAACCTCAAGGACCATCCTATTGGCTCATAAGGGTTCGTTTGGTTATCGGGTTGCCTTAGCGTAACCCTATTTACCTCTTGCATTTTTGGGTCATTCATGGGTTGGAATTTATCACAAATCAACATCATATCATATTCCTTACTTCAACCATCTACCAACCATCATATCCATCCAAACATCTACTATTTACATGAGGTTACCTCAACCCACCTCATCCCAATAACCAAACAATCCCTTAAGCTTTCCCTATCTACTTGAAGGTGGCAGAGAAGATCTTTATCTACCTTGTCTAAGGAGTCCATATCCTTGATGTTTATAACGCGTTTAGCCACGCCAATGCCGTCCCTAGATAATAACAACCTTCCTCCTGCCAATTGAGTATTGAAATTGCGATCTGGGATAGAAATGACCATGAATTTGAAGGATAAGGGAAGATCCTCAAGTGCATCACGGAATCGTGTGGATCGCATCGTGCGCGATCGAGAGCGACTAGTTGCACTAGTTGCTCCGAGTAGCGGAATTTAAAATTTTTTTAAATGACGAAAACACATGATCCAAGAACACTTCTTGGATCGTTTCATCTAAACCACAAATAAGTACTAGGGTTATCTCTTGAGGCATGGTTGCGATCGAGTCTCTAAACCAAGAGACCTCCTGTCTCAAGTCCGATTCAACGGAGGAGACGCTTGCGAGCATGTTGATGAGACGCGTACTCCTCGCAATCCATATTAATGATCCAAGCAGTGGATCTCTTGATCATGTCACACGAGATCCAACATCTTCTTCACGAGCGAGGCGCGCCGAAGGAGATGGAGATCCATGAGTAGATGATCTAGCAGCATAACGACGATGCTACAACGATGACGACTCTCTCTTGGGCTCCATGGCGGATGGCCACAATGGGAGAGAGGGAGAGCACCTTTGGCGTGTAGAGAGAGAGAGAGAGAGCTTATGGATTGATCATGTTACTTGAAGAGCAAGGGGTGCCTCTTCTTAAATAGTGTTTTGGGATCCATGGATCACAATCCATGGACAACACAAAATCAATGGATGAGATTGATTTGTGTTTCTTTCAATGGCCATGATTTTGTTGTGAAAACACAATAATAATTAATTGAATTTAAATTAATATATATCGATAAATCAATATATTTAAATTCAAATTAAATTAATTAGTTATCATTGAAGATAATGTGGAGATAAACCACATCGCCTTAAAAGGGGGGACGTCCACTCATGAGATCTCACTATCTCATGAGATCTCATTATCTAACAAGATCTCATTACCACATGATATCTCCAAGATTTAGAACAACATTTGTTGTAATTTATTTTTAAAAAATAATTCATAATTATCTTGTGAAATATTGCAATCATGCCATTGGAAAAATGTGAATCAAATTCACATCCCAAAATAAAATTTAAATTATATTTTAATTAATCATCCAATGTGAATCCAATTCACATCAATAATTAATTAACAAATATAAATCACAATATGCTCTCTCTAATATATTATAAATCACATTTATAATATATATGATAAATATGGATAGTGCTATCCACATTATTCATATCCATGATAATTAAATCGTATTTAATCATCTTGGATCTCCATTCTCATGTGCCAAAATAATATGAATCACATTTACATTATTCACATCTTTGATAATTAAATCACATTTAATTATCTTAGATAACTCTCCTTATAATATGGATCAAATTATTCATATCCATGATAATTAAATCGTATTGAATCATCTTGGATCTCCATTCTCATGTGCCAAAATAATATGAATCACATTTACATTATTCACATCTTCGATAATTAAATCACATTTAATTATCTCAGATAACTCTCCTTATAATATGGATCAAATTATTCATATCCATGATAATTAAATCATATTTAATCATCTTGGATCTCCATTCTCATGTGCCAAAATACTATGAATCACATTTACATAATTCACATCTTTGATAATTAAATCACATTTAATTATCTCAGATAACTCTCCTCATATTATAGATCAAATTTATATTATCCATGATAATTAAATCACATTTAATGATCAATTTTCTCGATGCTCGGATACATATATCAACAATGAAATTATCCATGAACTCTTTCAAGGATAATGTGCTTTCTTCGCAGATACTTGGAGATAAGGACAGGGCGATTGTATTGTTCCACATATAGTGACTTGGATATTGAGATCAAATCTCAAATCTAGATCTTGCAGACCTCCTATAAATGCTTGATTAACTCAAGACCGTAGATCTAATTTTTCATTGTATCTGAATCACATTCAGATCAATATCCAACATTTGGACTAAGATTAGATCACTTCTCTATGAGAGGAGTCACTAAAATCCAGACCCGTTTCATCACTCCCTAGGAATGGAAGCGTCATGGTTATACAATCGTTTATGATCACATCACCCTCAGGTATTCCCAATACCTATACATCCTGCATACTGGAAGACCCAGATTAAACCCGAATTATTAGATCTCTTTTAGACTGTCTCCTTCCGGGTTTTATCATTAAGTTTTCTCATTCAATCATTGGGAGTCGATATTGATCATGTACTTTACAAAAGCACATATCATACCTAGGTGTTGATCATATACTTTCAAAAGCATATATCAAGCCTACAGATTCAGTCAAGCTTCCAAAGCGAGATGACCATGTACGAAATTTGATTCTTCCCAATATCTCATGAGTGAGATCATGTCTTCCGGTTCAGCAAATGAACCTGTATGATCCTTTCTGAGAGACCATATTACTCATATGCCCTTATATGCACACCATCTTACCGGTATATAGACCTTGATTATGCCATCAACCTATCGATCTACCAAATGTACATACTCATACATATAGTAACACATTTGTCTCCGGTCAAAGGATGTGCACCTATACCGTGACAATAGACGACATAGGTCTTTGGTTATCTCGATCTCGTTAAGTCAACTCTTTGACCTAACTAATCTGACACCTCCGAATCTCTATTCCTATGTAGAGGACCATCATCAAGAGGTTGGTCAGATATCAACCTTTAGAAATAGGGATTGCCATCTCCTACTCAGGCTGGAAATCACATCTTAACAATCATTTGACGGTACTTAATGAGTCCTCAATCTAACTCTTTATATATATTTATCCAAGCACCAGCTTCTATGATTCAATAATTGAATCAACAACTGTATGATCACTAAGATGGCCATGGTACATAACCCTAATTGTACTAAGGGACCTATTATGCAAATTAGTTATTCTTCATTTCAGATTAAGGAGTGAATTGGAATAACATTTATTGCATAATGGCTCGCCATGGGCTCGCTTGTCTAACAATCTCCCATTAGTCCAAAGAGCCATTAATGTGCTAATCATTAAACCCACACTTATGTGACAATCATAGACTATTTAATATAGACAGGTAAGCTGATCGGTCACTCTGTCCCGAGAGACTATGCCAAGTCCTTTTACGACACTTCCATATCCCTCATTAATAGTGCTCGCGTCCAATGCGAAATTGCATCTTATGCAACCAATACTCAATATTGAGGCAGTCATAATGTCTTTGACACTACAACTCAACAATCATTATAACCAGTGTGTAATTTTAATTATCCTTATAAGAAATACCCTTATTCTCAGAGATGTCTATCTCTTAAGGTATTTGCAGTTAAGACCTTTTAGATCACTATGTACAAAGTCTTAGGTTCTTAATGATGAGACTTTGAGATCATTATCTCTAAGTCTTGTCATCTTTGAAGATATTATTTTATTACTGCAACTAAGTGTTATATCTCCATAGTATGATTAGCAACAGTTTACTACTCTCACTGCATGGCAGACATCTGGCTTTTCGTACATATCTAGCACATACTAGGCTTCTAGCAACCGATGCACAAGGGCAAGCGGTTTTAGCATCATCAACACTTGATATGCTATCCCTTCAGATTGGTCAGTACCAAATCTTAAGGGAAAGGAGCCTTCCTTGGATAGAATATATCCAGGATGTATCAATAATGTGACAATCACAATTCTCTCTCTTCTCTTCGCTTCTGAACAACTTCAGAACTAAGATCTAAGAGGTATCCTTGAGATCATATCTCAAGGTATGAAATATCCAGATCATAAAACACTTATTATCTTCCTTATATCATTCTAAATTATTAGGATATTATCTACATTTAGCACGATGAACACATTGGTACTCCCACTAAGCTTCACATGGTTCAAGATTCTATTTGAAATCATAACATTTATAATTTCATCAAATCTTATGTTCCAACTACAAGAAGCTTATATGAGTCCATAGATGGAGTTATTCAACTTGCACACCTTGCTTTCCTCAACCATGACGCCTTGGGGCTACTACTTATGAATATCCTCGGAGAGGTATTCATAGAGGAATGCAATCTTGACTTCCATCTCGTAGATGTCAAAGTGAAGATGTGCAGCTATAGATAGCAATATTCTGATGGGTTTAAGCGTGGTCACTGAAGAATAAGTCTCATCGCAAGCGATGTCTTCTCTTCGTGTGTATCTTGTGGATACGAAGCATGCTTTGAAGGTCTTTACCTTCTCATCAGGTTCCCTCTTTCCCTTGAAGATCCATTTACATCTTAACGGGTCTTACCCTTATAGGTGGATCCTCGAGAGTCCATATACAACACTTGTATATGAAGTCCACATTTAGACTTTACTGCTAATATCCATATCTCCATGTCATGATCTTCAGTAGCTTCATCATATGAAGTCAGATCATTGTCAGACTTATCTGGTACATGGAATTCATCTTCAAACTCATTTGAAGAGGTATTAGTATTTCATCTTTAGTTGTCCTTTTAGTTTCTGACTTAAGGAGCCTCATTATCTTCTCAAGATTTAATGAGTTCCTTCACTTTATTTTCATCTTGATTCTCAAGAAAGTCATCATCTTAGAGTCATATTTTTAGAGATGAAATTCTTTAAAATCTCAAGGTCATAAAGTAGGCATCTAATACCATTCTTTATTTTCCTAATGAAGTAGCATTCTCTGGTACTAGATTCCAGCTTACTTGCATGGAACCTTATTAAGGATATATATTGTAGTCTCTAGTACATATATACCTTGGAAGCTAAGGGATAACAATGTTAAGATTAATCATTTATCAAATCATGTCACACATGATCTAATTGTATCTCCCTACAACTCTCTTGAGTTTAGGTATATTAGGAGGAGTGAGATAGGAATGATATTCATATCTCCGTAAGGTATTCTTTGAATTCATCTAACAGGTACTTGCTACCTAGGTTAGATCAAATTTATTTCATCTTCCTTCAAACTTTGATTCCAAACCAAAATTGTGAAGTCTTTGAACATTTCAAAGCTTTCTAAGGTGAAGGCAAGAAATCTCATATCACTAATAATCATCGAATGATATCACATATCATCGATGTTTATTATGATATAGATGATCCACATACACTAATATGTATAAGATATTGAATACCTTGTATCTTACACAATTCTCAGAGAAGAGTGTATTGTACATATTTACTTTGAATACAATATTCACAAGTATGTAAGATTTGAATCTTTAGACAATCTAAAGTTTAATATCTCACTATTCTATTGATCATATCAATAGACATATGTCCAAGACTTGATGCCAGATCATTGTCAAATGATCTCCATCCTCCTATTGATCTATTAAGGTTTAATTTTCAGTATTATAAATGTTAATGAACCTTTCAATAATATTCTAATTTAGTAGAGTCCACTATCATAACTCTTTATGATAGGTCTATTCCAGAATACATGTTCATCTCCAACAATGAATTATTCTAATATCTAGGTCATAGAGACATTCTCTAAGACAAAGGGCTCTCCCACTGAAAATATGAAGTCTATCTATCTTATGGAGATTGTTGCAACAATTGTATCAATTCCCATATAGATGACTATTAATCCTTAAGATTACATTTACTAATCTTCTACACCATATGCAACAAGTGTAAGTGTCATTAGAAGAATGAGATACAATTATTAGACTTTAATCTTATCTTATAAGAAAGTCAATTTCAATGATTAAATGTAGATTATTTCGATGTACTATCCGAGTCCTTCTCTAAGGATCCTAGATAGTCCCGATAATCACACTATCAATACATCAGCTTATTGCAGTATTGGTATTCATCCAACTCTTTGGATGTCATATGTATAGAAATCATAGAAGTATAATCAACTCTTTGACTTTCCTTCTAACTTGGGTCCAACCCATGCTTCCACAACGCTCATTTCATCTCTAAACAACCATTGCTTAAGAAAAAAGGATATCTTATGTTGAATTTAAAAGATTTCAATATAAGAGTATTTCAACATTTATATATGCTTCATTTAATTCATACAGTATGAACATTATGAAGCTTCATGAATGACTAGAGTATAGATAGTAGGATGATGACACTCATCATATCTACTTACATCTTAACTCTTAAAGACTTAGGTTCAAGTATGTATTCAAACATTTTGAATACATCATCTCTTAGTAGAGCTACCGTTCTACATAATGCAGTGAACCATGTCATTCATGATTAAATGTTGAGAGCACAAATGTATGCCAAAACATCTTCTTTGATTTTATAAGAATTAATTTTGATAATTATCATCGACATGTCACTTTCAAAGTACACTCGATGAGGGATTAAGACTATAGAGACAAACAAACCCTGAGGTAATGTCTTATTGTCTTATTTAATTGTCACTCCTCATTTTGATGAGGAGACTTGCATATTGCAACCACATGCATTATGTGTACAATTGCAAGGATAATATCTTAATCATGAATTCAATTCATGATATTACACTGGTTATTATTGAGTATAGCTTTGAGTGGGTTTAATAAGGATTATCTGAAATAAGAATTTTTCATAAATACATATACATATACATATATACATATTTTACTTTGATTTAGGAATTTTTATATCAAAGTTGTCTTGCCTTGTCAACATTGAAAGTTCATTCCCTTAATCACTTTCAATGTAAGAGATATTCTTACCATTATATCTCTAGCAAGATTTGGGATCTCCTTTCCTATCTTTGTTGCATCCCAATAATATGAGAAACTACAACTCAGATAAAAAGAAGCGGGAACTCATTCCGCCTTGCAAGTCTAACTTGCATTTCCCAATTTGATCTTTAACACCCTAGCCCACCACCCCTAAGGTAATGTTGACCCATTGTTAACTGAACCAACCGTCAACAGGAATGGAACTCGCTATGCGCAATCCAATATTGCCCCAATGATACGAGGAACCGATACTAGGGTCACTACGCATACAACATTACTCTTTCGAGAAGCAAAGATCCCGATCCATATGCGCTTTCATGCAGGATCTGTCACTTCGGACAGGCATCTCCCATACACAATCCCTAGCGACGGAACCCTTCGCCTTGACGGGATACCATGGATGTCACTTACGTGATCTTCCACCTCATATTCAAATTTAATTAATTATCATGAATCACATTCATATGATTAATTCTTCTAAGGGAAATACACATCTATCATAATAAAGTGTATTAATTGGATATAATTAATTTAGGCTTATTAAATCAATTATCTATCCAATTCAATCATCAAACTTGATTGTTACTTAAAATAGTGGTATTATCTCAAAGTACGTATTATTCAAATTTTAATGATCAGAAAATACATAATGATCTCTCAAGAATCATTCGTTCCCTACCCGCTGTCATGGCTAGTACCGACGGGAGTGGGACAAACCACACACGGTGCAACCTGCTACCCCAACGCTCTCCAACTAGGCACCATATCTGCCTCGGGAAAAAATAATGCCGAGTCAATCACTTTGTACTTGATATGATCATCGATTTTTCAACCGAAATTATACCATACAGTAATAATCAAAAATCATTTTTTGATTATAAGGAAATTTGCTAGAGAAATTCTCAAAACCTATTTAAGTAACAAGTTTGATGAAAGTGTATCAAGTAACTAGTTGGTGATCTAGATCTAATTTAATCATTCATTGGTTGAGGAAATGCCATTTAAGGGAACAATTATTATTGTAATACTTCCCAAATATTATCCACAATTATTCCAGGAAATTAACCATTAATTTCACAAGATTCTTGAATGACAATCACAAGTTTCATGGTTGAGTATGTAATTTTCAGCAGTGACCCCTACTCACTAAAAATAACTTATCTCATTTATTTTAAATCCAAGTTAAGAAAAATTAATTTTCAGAGTTTGATAATTTGATTTAAAACAGAAATCATTTATTTAGCATGTATTTCCAGGTATTTTAAAATAGTAATTAACATCTTAATTATGTCACTAACCACCGTCCCCGAAACAATGGACATATGGTCATTAAAATGATCATATCTTGAGCAAACAAAATCCAAATTACGTAAAATCAAATTCCACATTTTCCTTCTTTAATAGGGAACATTATCAATGTGATAAATTCATATTTAAATATTTTAAATAGAGCTGAAAAATATCACAAAAATGGCAATGAACATTAAAATGCGACAAAAATTTTCACGAACCCCAACGAGCCCAATCTTCGTAGGTTCATAGATCTAGTCTAAAATCTTAGACAACTTGGCTCTGATACCACTTGAAGGTTATGGGAAGATCGTCAAATGCATCACGGAAGCGTGTGGATCGCATCGTGTGCGATCGAGAGCGACTAGTCACACTAGTTGCTCCGGACAGCAGAATTAATTTTTTTAAAGGATGAAATCACATGATCCACGAACACTTCTTGGATCGTTTCATATAAAACACAAATAGGTACTATGGTTACCTCTTTAATCGTGGTTGGTATCGAGTCTCTAAACCAAGTGACCTCCTGTCTCAAGTCCGATCCAATGGAGGAGACGCTTGCGAGCACATTGATGAGACGCGTACTCCTCGCAATCCATGTTGATGATCCAAGCAGCGGATCTCCTGATCTTGTCACATGAGATTCAACATTGCACATCAAAGGGGATGGAGATCCATGAGTAGATGATCCGACATCATAACGACGATGCTGCAGTGATGACGACTCTCTCGAGCTTCGTGGTGGATGGCCACAATGGGAGAGAGGAGAGCACCTTTGGCGTGTAGAGAGAGATAGCTTATGGATTGATCATGTTACTTGAAGAGCAAGGGGTACCTCTTCTTAAATAGTGTTTTGGGATCCATGGATCTCAATCCATGAATAACACAAAATCAATGGATGATATTGATTTGTGTTTCTTTAATGGTCATGATTTTATTGTGAAAACACAACAATAATTAATTTAATTTAATATATATCGATAAATCAGTATATTTAAATTCAAATTAAATCAATTAATTATCATTGGAGATAATTTGGAGATAAACCACATCCCCTGAAAAGGGAGGACGTCCACTCATGAGATCTCACTATCTCATGAGATCTCATTATCTCATGAGATCTCAATACCTCATGATATCTCCAAGATTTACAACAACATTTGTTGTAAATTATCTCACAAAAAAATTCATAATTATCTTATGAAATATTGCAATCATGCCATTGGAAAAATGTGAATCAAATTCTTATCCCAAAATAAAATGTAAATTATATTTTAATTAATCATCCAATGTGAATCCAATTCACATAAATAATTAATTAACAAATACAAATCACAATATGCTCATATATATGATTAATATGTATAGTGCTATCCACATTATTCATATCCATGATAATTAAATCGTATTTAATCATCTTGTATCTCTATTTTCATGTCCCAAAATAATAGGAATCACATTCACATTATTCACATCTTTGATAATTAAATCACTTTTAATTATTTCAGATAACTCTCCTTATAATATGAATCAAATTCATATTATCCATGATAATTAAATCACATTTAATTATCAATTTTCTTGATGCTTGGATACATATATCAATAATAAAATTATCCATGAACTCTTTCATGGATAATGCGCTTTCTCCGCAGATACTTGGAGATAAGGACATGACGATTGTATTGTTCCACGTATAATGACTTGGATATTGAGATAAAATCTCAAATCCAGATCTTGAGGACCACCTATATATGCTTGATTAAATCAAGACCGTAGATCTAATCTTCTCATTGTATCTGAATCACATTCAGATCAATGTCCAACATTTGAACTAAGATTAGACCACTTCTCTACGAGAGTAGTCACTAAAATCAAGACCCGTTTCCTCACTCCCTAGGAATGGAAGCATCATGGTTATACAATCGTTTATGATCACATCACCCTCAGGTATTCCCAATACATGTACATCCTGCATACTAGAAGACCCAGATTAAACCCTAAGTATTAGATCTCTTTTAAACTGTCTCCTTCAGGGTTTTATCATTAAGTTTTCTCCTTCGATCATTGGGGGTCGGTATCGATCATGTACTTTACAAAAGCACATATCATTCCTAGGTGTTGATCATATACTTTCAAAAGCATATATCAAGCCTACAAATTCAGTCAAGCTTCCAAAACGAGATGACCATGCACGGAATTTGATTCTTCCCTATATCTCTTGAGTGAGCTCATGTCTTCCGGTTCAATAAATGAACTTGCATGATCCTTTTGAGAGATCGTATTACTCATATGCCCTTATATGCACACCAGCTCGCCAGTATATAGACCTTGATGAGGCCATAAACCTATAGGTCTACCAAATGTACATACTCAAACATATAGTAACACATCTGTCTCTGGTCAGAGGATGCTTGCCTATACCGTAACAGCATACGACATAGGTCTTTGGTTATCTCGATCTCGTTAAGTCAACTCTTTGACCTAACTAATCTGACACCTCCGAATCTCTATTCCTATGCAGAGGACCTACATCAAGAGGTTGGTCAGATATCAGCCTTTAGATAAGGATTGCCATCTCCTACTCAGGTTGTAGATCACATCTTAACAATCATTTGACGGTGCTTGATGAGTCCTCAATCTAACTCTTTAGATATTCATCCAAGCACCAACCTCTATGATTTGATAACTGAATCAATAGCTGTATGATCATTAAGATGGCCATGGTACATAACCCTAATTGTACTAAGGGATCTATTATGCAAATTAGTTATTCTTCAATTCAGATTAAGTAGTGAATTGCAATAACATTTATTGCATAATGGCTCACCGTGAGCTCGCATGTCCAACAGAATTGCATTAGGTAGGTGGTGTTAGGAGTTGTGCAATTAGATTTGGAGGTGAATTTTAGTATGATTGGATTGGGGTAGATTTAACCTCTTTTGAATATGAAGCTCATTTGTGGAGTTGGGTAGAAGAAAAAAATTGTGATTTTGCATATGATTAAGTGTGAATTTAGCATGACATGGATTATAATAGAAGAGCGGTTACATCTTATGAAGAGAGTCGTTTTAAATAAAATGACTCACGTATCATGGAAGCGTGGAGGTCACATCATATGCAATCTAGATCAACTAGTCATACTTGTCAACGGGGCAGTAGAATACCAAAAAAAATCTTATGAAATCACATGACATGAGAATCATTCCCATGTCATTTCTTGATCACACGAGTTTAGGCTTATCTATTGAAGTGTGGTTGTGATGTCAATAGACTCTAAACGAAGAGGTCTCCTGATTCAAGTTTGATCCGACAAGAGTGCACTTGCGGATGTGTTAATGAGACACATGCTTCCTGAATCCCAAGCAATGATTTCAAGAAAGGAACTTCTTGATTTCGTCTCATGAAATCCGTCATCTTTTTTACAAGCACAAAGCACAGAGGGAAATGAAGTTCCTCAAGTAATTGGTCCGACAACATGACAACAACGTAATGACAATTGCAGTCTCCACAACCCAAATGAGGGACTACCAAGGGTTGGAGATGATGGTATAGACACACGCTATAGAGAATGAGAGAGAAAGATTGATTATGTAACAATTACATTCCATAAAAAGAGTTAGGGTTAGCCATTCTTTTATAACAAATTGGATTTCCATGAATCCCAATCCATGTGCATACATAATCAATGATGTAGTTTAATTTGTGCTTTCTAATCAATGGTTTAATTTTATTGCAACAATTTGCAACAATAAATAATTAATCTTAAAAGGAATAAACAAGTTGAAGACATTATTCAACAAATTAGTTTTCAATTAAAATCACTTTAATTCATGAATAAAGAAGTGAGAGAGATCCTCTTTCCATAAAAGGGGAAAGGAGACAACCTCCTCCCCCTTTTGCCATGGGTGGCGTTGATGAATCCCCATTCATCACTCTTTATTCCTTTATTTTAGCTAGAAACCTCAGCAAAATGCCATGTAAATATGTGTAAATATCATAAGTTGTCAAAACACATGCATCATGTAAATATGCATAATTAGCATGTTTTTGTGTGAAAATAAAGGAATAAAGAAACACAAGAAAAAGAGGGAAATATTTAGAATAAATATTGAGTGACCTAATCCCAAGGGAGGGCTCAGCATGGGCCTGACCGCAAAAGAATCCGAGTAGAGAGAGATAAGGTCAATCATACTTGTACATAACCCTATGTATATAAATAATTTTATTTTCCTCAAAATAAAAATAAAAAGGTGTTTCTTATATGGTGTACATATTTATAAAAATAAAATAAAAATCATAAAAATAAAAATAAAAATAAGAAAAATCATTTTCCACCTTGTATATATACCATGTACATATGTATATAGATCTATTTATTTAACTCATGTAAATAAATCAAAAAATAAAATAAAAATACCTTTTTATTCAAAATTTTATGTTGTAAATAAATAAAATATAAAATTGGAATAATTATACAAAAATAAACAACTAAAAATTAAAAATAAAAAATACATATGTGTATATACCTATATATAATAATAATAATAATAATAATAATATAATGTAAATACGTTATTTATTTTTAAAAAAAATAAATAAAAATTACTAAAAAAATACTTTGAAAATAAATAAACATTTTTTAATTTTGTAAAATTTTCAAAATAAAGTCATTCTAATTTTAAATGATTTTACAAAGAAATAAAAAATGGAATAATGTGATTGGTCCACGGGGGATTGTTGACCCCGGTCAACTCTCCCCCGCGGACCCCCTTTCGCGTGATTCAGGTTTCTGACCCGATTTCTCCAAATTTCCCCCACCTGATCCGATCTTTATCCACCTAAACCCCGTGCCCCGATTATTACCAGTTGATCCGAGACCCTCGCCCGGGGATCTACCTAGGGGCCCGTGCTTCACCGTGCCCTGCCCGACTCCATTTTAATCGGACCCCTACTACTATTTAGCCGAGCTCCGGCCGACATTTCACTCTATCTTTGGCTATCACCTTCGTCTCCCAAGAGCTCCATTCCTCTCCCTCAGCTATCGGAGGCGAGTGTCGCAACGAGGTTTCGTCGGCTACAGCCACTGATCCGGTGGTTTCGCCGTCGTGCTCCGCCACCGAGCGAGCTCGAGCCTCTGACCCTGACGAGCTATCGAGGCAAAGACCCCATGAGCTCCGTCAGCTCCAGCATAGTCGACTACAACCGCCAGGTAGACCCGTTAGACCCATTTACACTGTCCATTTCCGATTTTCGTATCTCAGCTCCGCCCGTTCCGCCCTAGTGGCTGGAGCTCCGCCAGCCCATACTAATCGTACCGATCCCATCTCTGACTCATCGTCACCCGTCTCTCACGATCTGATCACCTTGTCTTGGCTACCCGAGCCAAGATCGAGTGGGGCTCCTTCCGCCGCCTCCGGCGGAGCCTTCCCCCGCTCACCCACGTCGCTTCCCTTTCCTTTTTGGCCAATAACCCCCGCCGGAGTGCTCATCCGAGCGAGAGCTTTGTTTTGCAGGTGAATAAGAGCAGGTACCCCCCTTGGTCGCACTTCCATCCCTTCGCCGGAGCTTCTCCAGGTTTCTCCTCCCTCGTCGGAGGATCCGACCGTTGGAGGCTTCATCGGAGGCTACCACCCGATGCGGAGTGTCATCGCGAGGAAGACCCCCCTTTCCGATCATCCATCGGCCAGATGGATCGTCTCTGGTGTGCCGGGGAACTTTGTTTGGGAGGTGTTCTTCCTCAGCCTTTGTCCGCCGTTGGATCGCCCCGCCGCACCAGTTCGCATCTCCACCGTCCGTGCTCTGCCATGTTAGGCCGTTAGATCCCTGATCTAACGGTCATGTTCCCCCCACGTTCACCATCGCGCCTCCACCGTTGGATCGTCCAGGCGGCTGCATCAGGATCGTGCGTCAGCAGCCAACCAGGCCTCGACACCTGGCGCTCACGTGCGCCCCTCACGCGCCTCGGCTGGGTAATTGCACCCATACCCCTGCATCTTTTAGTAGTTTTTGTTTAGTCTATTAAATAATTTTACACTCTTGGACTATTTGCATATATGGACCTTTAGTTCTATCTATTTGCGTTTTAGTCCCTACCTTTGTGAGATACGTGCTTCGACATGTGATATGTTGGACATTTTGCATGTATGGGATTGGGGTTTGTTGATGTTATGGAATGAAATTTTATTTCTAAAATTTGCATTTATACCCTTGTGTGTGGTTTTAATTGAACATGTGCTGATTGATTGGGATTTTTGCACTTTTTTACCCTAAGGTTTTCGCACATGTTATCATTTAGCCCTCCGAACTTTGTTTTCTTACATTTAGGTCTCTGTGTGCTGTAGCTCTTTTATTTGTTGGATAAAATAACAAATAAACTCTAAATTGAATGAAATTTGGAAACATGCTGCCATATTGTAAAAAATTCCTTAATTTTTTGAGACATTTTTATTGCTTTTTGTTATTTTTAAAAATTCAAAAACACGTAGTTTTGCTACTGTTTGAAAAAGAAAATCAAAGAAAAATATAAAAACTTTGCTAAAAATTCTAAAAAATTAGGGATAGTTAGATTTCTTGTTTTGTATCTTCTATCCAATTTTTAGCTCATTTGGATTTATAAAACCCATAAAAATCGAAAAACCCTAAACATCTTATAGAAATCATTTACAATTCTATAAAATTCAAAAAATGCAAACTCTTTTTCTGTGGTTTAGCTTTTGTATATATTTTTCATTAAAATTGTCTCCAGATTTTTATAGGCCAATTATATATTTTTAATTGGTCTTTCAAGTCTGGCTGCACAGTAAACCATATTTTTCCTCTTTCTTGATTTTTAGAAAATCATATAAAAATTGAAAAATTCTGAAAAATTCACCAAAAACACATAAAAACATAAAAACACAAAAAATTTTATTTCAATTTTTGGAGAATTTTTGAGTGTTTAAATAAATTGTGGAACTTGCTTGTGCTTACATTTTCTTACAAAATTAAAAACACAAAAAATTTAAAAATAAATAAAATCCATGCAAAAATATTTTTCTTATTATTTTATCATTTTGACTACTTCGTAGGCAGTCTCGACCATCCCGTGCTCCTTGAGTCCAACCTGGTCGCTATACCAGGTTAATAAAATAGCGAGGACCGCTGTTTGATTTCATTATTTTTATTCTTTCGATTTGGTGGTTCTTATTTTTCTTGATTTACTGAGTCTCTCTATTCGGGTCGCAACGACATTGGATATTTTTACTTAGCCCGATAGTGAGAGTCTGATTTTCCGGTCATCAGAATGGTGCCATTGCCGGGGAGCACGACTTAGTAGTCTTCTTCGATTTTTTGTGGTTTTTCATTTCCACAGCTTTTCTGTAGATATTTGTATATATTTTTTATCTGAATTGTTTATATATTTATCTGGCCTGACACACTTCTGTTTCTATTTCTTGCGAGGGCCCGAGGACCGAGGCGGCTTTTTCGGAAGCCGAAGCAACCACGGGATTCGGAGGCGGCTTCCTTCTGTACGAAGCCGCAGGAGAGTGCGAGGAGGACCGAAGTGCGGGAGCCGTGGAGTAGCCGTGAAAATAACCGTAGATTAGTTTAGAGTAGTTAGTTTTATTTTCAGAAGATATTATTCTTGTAATAATATAGGACTCAGAGACTTGAACACTTGGGTGATATCGGGGTCTGTTTCGTCGAGTACCGGTGTGCTTGGGGGACCTCACCGCGGTTTTCGTCGGTTTTGATTTTCGACCGTTTATTTATTGCTTATTTGATTTACGCGGTTTTAACCCTAGCTTAGGGATTTTTGTGATTGTGACGTAATTGATTAGGATCCAAACACCTAATTATCTGCCTGTGCCTATAGATTGATAATTGGACCTAATTAATTAAATCACAAAGAAAAAGTCGGATTGCTTCAGGTCTAGTTCACGTGCCTTGAGGAGTCACATACAACGCGTGTAGGATCCGTTGTGGCAGACACCGAGTGGCTCCCAAGATAGGACTCGGGACTTAGGCTTGAGTACCCGGCTACCGTGCTTACGTGTAGAAATTGCTTTGTTTAGGGCCAGATTCTCATGCATCATATAAGTAGTTTATATTCTGTCTTTATTTTATGCACAGATCACTCTGCGTGTAGACTGCTGGAGTCAGGTACGCATTTCTTACTCTGCATGCATCATTTATTTTCACGCATCAGCTTTTTCGTCTTCTCCCCACGGTTTTTGGACTTAAAATAATCAAGAGAATCGAAAAATTCGTTAGGCATTGCTTGCTCTGAAAAATACCTAAAAAACTATAAAATTGGGACTGCTAAACACACTTGACCCTAAAAGACACCTCACCTAAAAATTTGTCTTGGGGAGAGCAACTCCCTCATTGTCTGGTTTGGATGCGCGAGAGAGTGACCCACACACTAGGCTAGAGCCACATCTGAACCCCGATCAAACTACTGGCCTTTTATACGGGATAGTCTGGTAGACGGATTGGATTCCTATCAGGTCACGTAACCGCTCTGATATCCTGACATGATCACCTAAATAAAATTGACAAGATAATTGATCGAGCTCTTACGGTCTTTAGCTCAGCGTGGAGTAGGTGAATCCGGGGTTTGTTTTCTCATCTTGTGTGTTTCCAGATCTAATCCGCCCGCCTCGCCAGATCAAGATGATGGGCAGGAGGTCTCTTAGGCAGCCTCTGGCTGCACCGCCTTTCAGCACTCCAACACACTCATCTAGGTTGGTTCGTGAGACCCAGACCCGCTCTCCGAACCCGAGTTCGATTCCGACCTGTTCCCCCTTGACTACCCTTCTTCTATTCCTGAGTTACCAGTGCCAGATGCGAGACAACAAACAGATGATATTTCGGCACCTGAGTTTGGGTCTTTTGCCTTTGCAGAGACCATGGCCAGCAGCGAGGAGCGCACCAACGGTCCGAGGCCTGATACGACCACATACGTTCTGGACCATGGTGCGATCAACACCACCATGTTAGCCTCCCTTGAGACCATGCAGCGATAGATACGAGATCAGGGGGCTTTCATGGTGGAGATGAGGAGAGAGATGGAGAGACTGAGAGCAGCAACAAACCAGTCGTGAGCTGAGGGACGGAGGGGTCCAGATCAGCCAGATCAGCCGGCAACGGAGCCGAGGCTGATGCGGGAGTTGCACAACCCCGGATCGACTCTGACACACTGGTGGGTGGTTCTTCCGGCTATCGTGGGGGACTTCAAGTCCCCCCGAACACACTTCAGCTACTCCCCCACTTCCACGGACTCGTCACTGAGGAGCCCCATCTTCATCTCCAGGAGTTCGAGATGATCTGCAGTACAGTCCACGATCGTCAGGTGGACAAGGACATCATCAGGATGATTGCTTTCCCTTTCTCCCTGGCAGACAGAGCAACCAACTGGCTAAAGCACGTAGGGAGATCTGCGTACACTTGGGAGCAGCTCCGCACCGAGTACTTGAACAAGTACTATCCACTCGGGAGGACCAATGCAGCGAGGGCCCTGATTAGCAACTTCTCTATGCTCCCCAACGAGTAATTCCATGAGGCATGGGAGAGGTTTCGTGAGCTTACCGACAGATGCCCACACCACGACATCACGAAGCCGAACCTAATTCAAAGCTTCTTTTGCGGGTTGACACCAGAGCTGCAGGGCCTGGTGAACGCTTCTTGCGGAGGTTCCTATTTCGCCAAGGATGAGGATCAGGTCTGGGCCATCTATGAGGAGATGGAAGAGAACTACACAATGATGTCCCAGACCCGACTCTACACTCAGGGACGCCCACAGCCACAGACCGTGCAGTACCAGAGGATAGCACGGGTCGATGTCGGTCCTTCCACTTCATCCGCGGTAGCCGCACAGGCCGAGTCCACAGCCACAGACATGGGCATCATCAACGAGAAGCTGTATCAGATCGAGCTGATAGAGAAGAAGCAGTGCCAGGGCATATCTCAGATGGATCAGATGGCACAGACGCTGAGTGACCTGAAGACACAGCTCATGTGTCTCCAGGAGGCACAGACGGCTTCTCAGCCCCGTCTTTAGGCATGAGGAGATCAGAGCAGCAGTGGTAGCTCGTCCCAGCGCTCCAGTCAGCCTAGACAGATTCACCTTGTACAGGCGGAGCCGTACCAACATCCACAACCGTGTCAGCAATGTGAGCCCCGGGTGAACCATTTCTACAATAAATGTTATTGTAATAAATAAATTATCAATGAAAGTTATTGATTATTTTTCAGTCCCTTTCTGAGATTAAATGAATGAATGCACTATAGGGTCCCTATGTACAATAAGGGTTATGTACAATGGCCAATTTAATGATCATACAACTGTTCATTCATTGGATGAATCATAGAGGCTGATCCCTGGATGAATATCTAAAGAGTTAGATAGAGGACTCATCAGGCATCGTCAAATGATTATTAAGTGATGATCTCCAGCCTGAGTAGGAGATGGCAATCCTCTCTCAGATGGCTGATATCTGACTGACCTCTTGATGCAGGTCCTCTGCATGGGAATAGTGATTCGGAGGTGTCAGGTTAGTTGAGTCAATAGGTTGACTTGACGAGATCGAGGTAACCAAAGACCTACGTTGAATACTGTCACAACATAGGCATGCATCTTCTGACCGGAGACAGATGTGTTGCTATATGTCTGAGTGTTTACATTTGGCAGACTAATAGGTTGATGACCTAACCGAGGTCTATACACCGGCGAGCAGGTGTGTATGTAAGGACGTATGAGTAATACGATCTCTCAAAGGGATCATACATGTTCACTTGTGAACCGGGAGACATGAGCTCACTCATGAGGTATTGGGGCTGAACAAATTCCATGCATGGTTGTCATGCTTTGGAAGCATGACATGAATTTGAAGGTAAGATATATGCTTTATTGAAAGCATATGATCTATACCAAATCCCAATGACCAAGATTGAGAAACTTAATGATCTAACCCTGAAGATGACAGTGTAAAAGTGATCTTTATCTTCAGAATGATCATAGGTTTTCCAGTATGCAGGATATATAGGTATTGGGAATACCAGACGGTGATGTGATCATATACGATTGTATAACCATGACGCTTCCATTCCGAGAGAGTGATGAAACAGGTTTGGATTTTAGTGACTCCTCTCATTAGAGAAGTGACCTAATCTTAGTCCATGAACTGGACATTGGATCTGAATGAGATTCAGATGCAATGAGAAGATTAGGTCCACGGTCTTGATTTGATCAAGCATCAGTGGGAGGTCCATGGGATCTGGATTTGAGATATGATCTCAACATCCAAGTCACTATATGTGGAACAATGCAATCGCCCTATCCTTATCTCCAAGTATCTGCGGAGAGATCGTATTATTCTTGAAGGGTTCGAGAATAATTCCATAAGATCTAAGCAATGAAGAAATGATGATTAAATGTGATTTAATCATATTGATGTGTGAAGAAATTATCCAATATAATTAAATGTGATTTAATTATTATGGATAAGAATAATGTGGATAGAAATATCCAATTATTCATAATATATTAAAAATGTGATTTATAATGTATTAGAGAGAGCTAATCATAATTTATATGTGTTTATTAATTATTATGTGTATGGGATACACATTGTGTAATTAATTGACAATGTAAATTATATGTTGATTTACGTTGTGAATATGATTCACAAATTTTCCATGACAAGATTGCAATATTCTCAAATATAATTGTCAATTATTTTTGAAGAATAAAACCCAACAAAATTTGTTGCAAATAAATAAAGAGAGATTTCCATGGAGATATGCAACCTCATGAATTATTATGAGATCGCCCTCCATTAGGAAATAGGTGGGCGGCACCCATGTCCTATTTGGAATGGGTGGCCGTCCACCATATTATACATGGAGATGTACTCTCCATGTATATATTCTCTCCTTATTTATTGGTTTAATTTAGGATTGATTTATATTTGATTTTGTCAAATATATTTCAATCCAAATTTATTGTTTTTGACAACAACAAATCATGACCGTTGGATTGACATTAATCAATCTCACCCATTGATTTTATATGTCCCATGGATTGAGATCCATGGATCCCAAAACCTTATAAATAGAGAGGCATACCATGCTCTCTTTTTACATGCAATTTTGGAGCGCTCTCTCTCTTTCTCTTTCTTCATACACGATAACCCTCTCTCCCTCTAATTTTGGTGGCCGTCCCACCATACCGTAGAGGAGAGATTCGTCGACGCTCTCGCCACCGCGCTGCTGCTTCGACGTTCTTCGGTTCTCCGTCTTCTTGGTGTGCTACGCTCACGAAGGAGACGTTCGATCTCGTACGACGAAATCAGGAGCAACCACGCTTGGATCAACTTCTTGGAATGCGAGGACAACACGGTTCATCGCCGCGCTCACAAGCGGTCTCACCGACGATCGGACTTGAGACAGGAGGTCTCTTTCTTTAGAGACTTGATCAACCACGCTTCAAGAGGTATTGCATTATATTTGTTGTGTTTATAGAAGAAACGATCCGTGAATCGTTCATGGATCATGTGGTTTCATCACATGAAGAATTTTAAATTTCGCTGCTCAGAACAACTAGTACGACTAGCGTTCTTCGTCGTATCCGATACGACGATCACGCTTCCGTGATGCACTTGACGATAATCCATATCCTTCAAGTGGTATCAGAGCCTTAGGTCGACGGTTTCGAATATGATTCGAAAACCGAGGACGACTTGGGTTCGTTGAGGCCGCGAAAGTTTTTATCGCATTTGATTTCGCAGATCTGATTAGTAAATATTTTCGGCAATGTTTAAAATGTTTAAGCACGAATTATTTACTTGTATTTTGTTCCCCATTAAATAAGGAAACCATAGGATCTGAGTTTACGTAAATCGGATTTCGTATTCTCTAGATATGATTGTTTTTAATGAACATGTATGCACTGTTGCGGGAACAGTAGATTTTAACATGATTAAAGAGTTAATTACTGTTATCATCTACCTCGAAATGCATGAAAAATCACTCTTCTTCTGTCCTAAATCAAGTTAGCAATCTTTGAAAATTGAGTTTGTCTAATTTGGATTTAAATTGATTGAAATATGTTAATTTTAGTGAGTAGGGGTCACTACTAAAATTGCAGTCCTAATCTATAACCAAGTAATTGTCAATTAGTGAAATTAATTGTTAATTTCGTGAAATAATCATGAAAAATATTTGTGAAATATTGGAAGATTATTATTTACCTAATTGACTTGGCCTCAACAATTAATTGATTGGATGTGATCCAAATCATAATTGAAAACACAATATTCAAACCTTGATGCTTGAATAGGATTGGGGAATTTGTGTAGCAAATTTCCTTATAATAAAAAATGTTTTGATTGTTACTATATGGTATAATTTCGGTTGAAAAACCGATGATCATCTCAAGTACAAATTGATATATTTGGCATTATGCTTTCCCGAGGTGGATATGGTGTCTAGTCGGAGAGCATTGGGGTTGCGAGTTGCAACGTATGTGGTCCGTCCACTCTCGTCGGTACTGGCCATGACAGCGTGTAGGGACTGTATAATGCCAGAGAAAATCAAGGTGTACTTTCTAATTATTAAAATTCGAATTTAACACGTATTTTGAGATATTACCATATATATATATTCAAGTAAAATAATCAAGTTTATTGATTGAATTTGATTCATAATTAATTTAATGTGATTAAATTGATTATGTCCAATTGAGACGCTCTATTATGAATAGAGTTATAATTTTACTTGGGAAGAATTAATTATGTGAATGTGATTCATGGTAATTAATTAAAATTTGAATATGAGGTGGAGGATCACATAAGTGACATCCATGGTCTCTCGTCAAGGCGAAGGGTTCCGTCGCCAGATATCGTATGTAGGAGACGCCTGTCCGAAGTGATAGCTCCTGCATACAATCCATTTGGATCGGGCTCGTTGCTTCTCAAAGAGTAAGGACATATGCGTAGTGACCCCAATATCAGATCCTCATATTATTGGGACGATATTGGATTGCGCATAGCGAGTTGTATTCCTGTTGACGGTTTGTTCAATTAATGATCGGTCAACATCACCTTAGGGGTGGTGGGCTCGGGTATTAAAGATCGAATTGGGAAATGCAAGTTGGACTTGCAAGGCGGAATGTGTTCCCGCTTCTCCTTATTGGAGTCATAGATTCTCATATTATTGGGATATGACACATATAAGGAGGAGATCCCAGTTCTTGCTTGAGATATATTGGGTAAGTATATCTCTATTTTGAAAGTGATTAAGGAATAAACTTTCAGAGTTGACAGAGCAAGAACAATTTGATTCAAAAATGCCTTAATCAAATATCATTATGAATATATGTTTAACATGTTCTAATATAGTGCATTCTTAATTTCAGAAAATGAAGTCCTTGAACCCACTTAGTAGGCTTCTTGAGGTCAACAATTGACCGGTCCAAATTACTCGGATTGGATCCGTAATTTGGAGCCTTGTTCTCTCAGCAGAGTACATTAGTTATGTGCTCTCCGAGGACAAGCATGAAAACCCTAAATCCAAGGAAGAAAAAGCATATAATGACAAGTATGAGAAGATCATGTCTTGGCTAGATGCTATATCCTAGGTTCTCTCACCAATGTTCTGCAGAAGCAACAGGTGGAGATGAGCACTTGCCAGGAGATAATGCAGAATCTTAAGGATATGTTTGGTGACATTAACCGCATCCAGCGGTACAATGTTATGAAAGACCTCATTCGCTGCAGGATGCCAGGAAGGGACTTCGGTCCGTGAACATGTACTCAAAATGTTTGGGTACTTGTCGGAGCTGGAGACTCTTGGGGCAACAATGAATGCAGACATGCAAGCTGACTTTATTCTGCTGTCGTTGCCCAAATCTTTCAATAACTTTGTAGTGTCATTCCACTTGAACAAGCCGGAATTGATACGCGCTGGTCTTCTTGCCGCATTGAAATCTGCGGAAGATGTAATGAAGAAAGATGGTCCCACTAGCAGTGCAATGGTTGCACATGTCAGAGGGAAGCGCGGTCGGAAGCAAGGTTCTCGGAAGGGCCCGATCCAGAAGAGAAAGAAGAAGGGACAAAGTGTTGGCTCTTCTTCCAATGCATCCACTCCGATGACGTCGAAGAAAACCGACATCTGTCACCACTGCAAAAATCCGGGGCATTGGAGGCGTAACTGCCCAGAATACCTGAAGTCCTCAGACAAAGGTAAAGCCCAGTAGGTATGAAATCTACA